>WNWK01024465.1:0-29710 GCA_009830355.1 Cherax destructor
TGACATACTTTTCGCATCCTACCCTTATTTTAATCCACATAATCCTTGAATTTACACATTTATCTTCCCTTTCCTCCTTCCATAACTGCTACTTCAACATTATTGCTACCCCTTTATTTATTTAAAGACAAAATTCATTGGCAAAATACATTGACAAGAATATAATGGGGAGTAAAACAACATAGATAACAACTCAGAGCTATATGTCAAATGCTTCGTCAAGCTCCCTGGCAGTGGGCTGCGTGCCCAGAATGCTGCAGGCATTTCCTCTCTGGATTGCAACACTGAGTCTCTGAAAGAAAGCTGGTCGCCCTGTGGTCCTTGGTTTCTATGATGAGTTTTTTACTTGAGAAACTTTAGATCATATTTGCCCCATGCTCCAAGGGTCTCCGACCCTATTGGGATGAAGTTATAGCAAGGGGGAAGGCCATCATATTTGCGAGTCTTCTGGGTCTCCTGTGGCTGGCAGCTCCATTCCCTTTGGATACGGAGTATGA
This sequence comes from Cherax destructor, assembly GCA_009830355.1. Taxonomy (NCBI): domain Eukaryota; kingdom Metazoa; phylum Arthropoda; class Malacostraca; order Decapoda; family Parastacidae; genus Cherax; species Cherax destructor. The sequence continues at coordinate 498 of WNWK01024465.1, forward strand.
CAAGTAGGTGTCTGCCATTGTGGCAGCCACAGGTGTAGTCCCAAGCAATCTGCTTACCATCTCTCTAGGGTAGCATAGTGGCTCTATCAGGACGCTTTTGACTTTCATCAGACCTCTGCACTTGGGGTTCCCGTTGAGCTGGACAACGGGCTGTGGCAGGCTTCTATTTATGATGTCATTGACCTCCTCATGTCTAGCATACTTCACTTCTGATGTGTGACACACGAGACCATGAAGTCCGAATTGATCAGCCGTCGCCCTGCTGCAAATACACTTATGTTCGGTGAGTATGGGGGCGGCTAGGCGAAGCGCAACACCAATCCGAATGGCCTATGGGTCGAGTCGAGTCCCCAGAGAGGAATTGGGAACAGCTAGAAGGAAATCTCCTGAGTGTGGTGCCTTCACCGCTAGTAGACGAGCTTTGTCCTTTCCTGAAGCGTTGGTGAGCATTGTGTTGACAATTTTTTTCCATGATCGGTTTGTCCCAGTGGGACTGTTTGTGCTCTTTGGGAGGAGCTGGTCTACTGGAAAAGTCTGCCAGGATGTCCCACCGCACGGTTGCTTCAATGAACCTGGGGTCTTCAGCTCCCACCACACCTCTCAAGCGTTCGGGGTCAATCTTCTTGACTAATCCACAGGAGGCAAAACACGATGACAGAATTGCAGGTAAAGCTACCTGCGTTGCTTTGCGCACCCCTATAACTCCCAGTCGCACTGGGAGGGTTACCTGCTCCCATTGCCGATCATCTAGTGACAGATTCAGTACCTTCTTAAAGGTTGATCTCAAGTGTGCACCATACTCGTCAAGTGTTGGGTTGCACACCTCAAGCAGTAAGTGAGTCTTGGCATAGTAAGACACCTTGTGAGGAGATACAGGGCATCATGGGCATCAAGATCACTTATTCTCTCCTCCATTCTTTTCAGGTCATTCACTTTGTCCTTGAGGACCGTGTCGATGGCGTGGTGACCCAGCAGTGCTCCCAGGAGGGTACTGTTGGATGGAGTGGTAGTAGAGACTTATGGGAGGATTGTTCGCTAGCGTTGATTATTTCCTGGTTCGCTGTGATGATTTCACACTTTGAGGATTGTAGGTCCTCTGACAGGGACTCCCCAGTACCCGCCAGAGTGCCATTATCCAGGTACCAGATGTTGAGCTTGCTGCATAGGCTGGAAGTTAGTTCTCTTACTGCCAAGCAGAAGAAAGTGGAGCGAGTGGATCACCCTGCTGAACACCCTCTGATGAGGGAATTTCATGTTCGCCAAACAAAAAAAAAATTGAGGGTTTGCTGTAGCCACCTGAAATGAAGGAAAAAGACTGGGAACTGATCCTGAACGGCCGGGCAAGCCCAAATCACTCTTCACCATATTAAAGGCATTTCTAAAATCAAGTTTGACTACGGCCTTGTCATCTGGTAGGTCACTGATGTAGGCCCTTGCCGCATGAGCTGCGGCTTCACTGCCTTGAGAGACCCCAAAGCCCAGTTGGTGTGGCTGGATTAAACTGGCAGCATCTAGGCGAATGTTTCTTACTGCTGCTTTGGCAACGAGACGGCGAAGGGGGTTACCAATAACAATGGGTCTGATTCCCCCATCCTTTTTCTTCAAAGCGCATAATGAGGCTCCAAAAAGAATGGCTGGCTACAGCAAACCCTCGACTCTTTTGTTTGGGGAACATGAAATTCCCTCATCTGAGGGTGTTCAGCAGGGTGATCCACTAGCTCCACTTCTCTTCTGTTTGGCAGTAAGAGAACTAACTTCCAGCCTACGCAGCGAGCTCAACATCTGGTACCTGGATGATGGCACTCTGGCTGGTACTGGGAGTCCCTGTTAGAGGACCTACAACGGGTGAAGACACGGGAGAAGCCTTAGGACTCATCCTCAATCCTCAAAGTGTGAAAGCATCACAACAAACCAGGAAATAATCAATGCGGTGCGAACAATCCCCACAGAAGTCACTACTACCACTCCATCCAACAGTACCCCCCTAGGAGCACCGCTGGAGTCACAAGGTTATCGACACGGTCCTCAAGGACAAAGTGAATGACCTGAAAAATGGAGGAGAGAATAAGTGATCTTGATGCCCATGATGCCCTGTATCTCGTCACAAGGTGTCTTACTATGCCAAGACTCTCTTCTTGAGTGGCACCCTCTTTTGACAACCAAACACTTAACGAGAATGCCACACCTGAGATCAACCTTTAAGAAGGCACTGAATCTGTCACTAGATGATCGGCAATGGGAGCAGGCAACCATCCCAGTGCGACTGGGAGGTATAGGGGTGCGCAAAGCAACAAAACAACGCAGGTAGTTTTACCTGCATTTCTGTCATCATGTTTGGCCTCGTATCGTATCATGACCGATAGGCATCGGTGAGATGGGAAGGAAGAAGGATGGGGAAGGATGGAAAACTGGAAAAGGATGGGATGGTGTATGAGGGAAGAGTAGGAAAGATCAGTGGCCCAACCACTGTGGAACAAGTGGTACTGACGTACTGCATGTGTTGATGGAGGGGGTTGAGGGGCGACGAGATATGGCACCTATGAGGGTGCGATGGGCGGCGGCAGGCGGCAGTGAAGGTCAAGGCTGCAGGGACGATCTTCATTTCGTGTTGGTGAGATTACTGTTCTGTCCGATTGGTAGTAGAGCCATTTTCTAGAGACTTAATCTGCTTTCCCCGTGATGAAATCCACGTCATAAAGGTGTCGTGTTTGTGGAGCATAGTAAATAATGTAGAGCAGTGAGGTTGTAGCCAGGGGTGATGGTATACTTGACTGTTTCATCCTGGATACGCTGTGTAATTTCCTTGGAAGTCATTGTGTCGGGTATTGGTTGGTGGTGTAGAACCGAACATCAGGGAGTTCCCACACTTCATCAGAGTCTGGAACAATTGTAGAAGGTTTAGGAGCGGCCGTGGAAGGAATTTTGCAGTTGTAGTATATGTGCTAGGAGCAGCAGTGGATGTGTTGGATGCTTGGGAAAAGGTAGAACGAGTAACAGGACCTGGTAGTGCTGAAGTCGGTGATTGGTTCGTGGTGGGGAGTGGCTGTGTCTCAGCTGGCAGGAGGCAGCTGATTGGTTCTTGGTAGAGGTGTGGGTGGTGGGAACGCTCATTGGTTGTTGTTGGCATGACGTCAGTATTAGATAGTGTTGGTGTTTGAGCAGCCGCTGAGCCACCAGCAGGTGAAGTGACGACGACAGGATGCTGGTTGTTGTTGAGTATCACAGAAGATAGTGGAGAATCTGGGAATTTGAACTCTGGCATATTGTTTAATTTGAAGAGTTCATTGATGGAGGTGTTGAATGTCCCAGGAACAGCAACATTATGCATATGAGCATAAACCATACAGTAGTAGATGGTGGTGGGTCACTGGCAGGTGCGAGGTTGCGTAGAAGCTTGGAGAATTTTGTTGTGGTAGCTTGTAGCTTTGTAATAGCAGCATAGGTGGGTGATTTTGAAGATGACTTTTTCTTGCTGCTTTTTGGGTCTTCTTCATAATGTCTCTACGAGTGGGACATTTAGCAGCAAGTGTGTGGTGACCGTTGCTTTTACAGTTGAGGCAAGATGGTGTTGGTGGAGCAGCGGCGGTGCACGATCTAAAATATGTCCTTCACTACTACAAGTAGTGCAAAACTTCTTTTCCTTCACAGGACAGTCTCTGGTGTTGTGTGCATAAGAGTAACAGGTCCAACAATGAGAAATGTAGTGGAATCTCTCAGCTTCGATGCAGGTGGGGCTGACGAGTAATAGTATACAGCAAGACCGTCGGCTAATGCAGTAGCAGCCATGTTGACGTCGGTGAACGTTGTGGAAAAATTCTCCAAAGGAGGGAGTACGCGCCCTTACTACCCTTGTTAAGGGTCCCACCCTTTCCGCCCTTAGGAAGGGGCAAGACGAGCGCGTCTGGTTGAGAAAACAACTTAATACAGACCAGATGTACTGACCACAGTGTGTCATGTGGTCTGACCAAGTAACAGCGAGTGTGTATGTGAGTTAATAGACATTTGAGATAAATGTAACTCTTTGCCGTAACAGGAAAATTATGGTAAACTGCTGTATTAGTTTCTACACTTAAACAATACAATCATGTGTTCCAGTGATCAAAGTATTTAGAGGACACAAGCATTTTTATTGCCACTTGTAGCAGCATGTAGCAATTGTTGAAATTGTGCTGATATCAGCGATCAAGCCCACGAGGCACCACGAGGCTGCAAGAGGATTAGATTGAATACGGGCTCTGAAGAGGTCATACGACGCGGGTCATCGGCGCGAGGCGACGTAACTCAACAAAGACATTAGTCGTGGACGTCGGACCGCTAATTTAATCTCCACTAACGTCGGGAAATAAGATAAGAACTCTGTTCCAGCGCGTTTAGTGAATAACATTAACATCACGGTATATTCAGAAGTTTGCGCAGCTTCTTATTACTGCGGAAAGACAAACGTAGAGACAATCGCAAGTGAACTCCATCGAAACAAGATGATGACTCATCAGCGACATTCTACAATCAAGACAGCATTTCCGCCGTATATGGTGGAGTAAACACCATCGCTCACGTTACACTTACACGAGCAAGGTATGTGTTTATGTTCTTGTCAGGCAAGGGACTGTGCAGTTCTTGTAGGACAAGAGCATCAAAATTTACCTATTGACATCGGTTATGCGTGGACTTTTAAGTCCAAACACGTGAGTGTAAATTCAGTCTGGAGTTAATGACTGAAGATATGAACATACGCTCCTTTGGGGCAATATATTGTATAACCACGTGTAATTTTTTACCATACAGCCCAGTGGAGAATGAGGCCATGAATGTATCCACTGTGAAGGAGTCGGGATGGCTGCGACTTCTTGGATTCATCAATAAGCTAAGTAGCAAGATAAACAGTTCATTATCATAGGAGCACATTACTCCACAGTTTTGGTCCTTACGATCGGAAGTTTGGTCGTATTCAAACCAGGAGAGTGGCCACATGGTGGTCCAAAAATTTATACTCCAGTGTATAAGTATCTACGATCCAATGTCCTTCGAGAAAAGCTGTAAAACTAGTGTTTTTACAGAAGAAACCAGAATATATGGGTCCCTACTCTCATTCAGAGAGAATGGGAAGCTCTCGCAGTATAGAAAACACGAGCTGGCAGGCGCTCACCGACACCCAGGAAGAAAACGTTAGTCGGGTCACCCAAGGTTGGGGGACAGTACTGGGGGGGCACCCCACTCACCCATGTGGGTTACTGGTGATCATTTCTGCTTAGTCAGCAGAGAAGCAGACTGGATGGCGTACAGCTGGTGTATACGTATACATATCGTGTTGCATGCAAAGAGTATGTAACCTTTATTCGGAGCATGTTAAACACACCCACATAGGCTCCCCTCCAACCAGCGAACCATCGTTAAGGGTTTGGTGATGAGGGCCACATCATCAAATCAACGACTCGGTTCAGCCAATTAAAATGCGAGTTTAACAATGACAAAGGTGACGTGGTTACCACTCGCGGTTTGTCATTGGAATTCCTGCATAGAGCTGTTTGTGGAAAGTTGTCTGTCCTTTGGCTGCTGCTTAGCCTAGACAACTGTGGCGTGCACTAAACACTACTCCTTTGTATATAGTGTACATATGTGTAAATAGCACTTTGTTATATTTGGTGAAGGAAAAGACAAAAGTCTTATATAATCACAATTACTTGGTGAAGGAAAAGACAAAAGTTTGGAATTAATCTAACTAATTTTTGAAGGAAATACAATTTCAATACATCTTCTGTGTTTCTTTGCTCCAAGCTCCCTTTACACTCAGGTGAACAGGCCATTGAACCTGAGGTTGTAATATGGGTAGCCTGTCCCAGAGCTGAATTTGGAGACTTAGAGCAGGAGTTGAGCCTAGAGTTGAAGTTCGCGCAGGAGCTAGTCTTGTATCTAGATAGCTTGCTATCTGGCATTGCTACGCTTTGCCAAGCTTCACGAATTTTTGTGTCTCATTTTGCATTCGCTTCTCTATGGTCAGCCTGCTATTGTGAGTATTCTGTAATTTGGTTTGTTATTGTGTATCAGCCTTGCTATTGTGTGTGTGCATATTGACTTTGCTATTGCGTGTCAGTTCTGCTATCGTATGAGTATACTGCAATTCGTACCGTGCATAGCGCTACAGCGTGTTAAAGTTGGGGGGTTAATGCCACCTATTCGAGTCAGGCGGTTAGTGTCTGAGTTAACTCTGCTAAGTTGCCCAAACTCTCTACAGCGTTGTTGGCGTATCGCTCGTTCTATTGGTGTTGAATACCAGCGTACCCTTACTGCTGCTCAGCTGCGTGATATTATAAGGAGTAAAATACAAACTGAAACTATGGCATATCAGTCTAGTGTTTCTCCCTCTACGGAGCTGTTAATCGTAGCCACCATTGAGGTTTCTACAAAATGGGAGAGACAAAACTCCTGAGCAAAACCAGCAAGTCACAGGTGTGGGGTTATCGACAGGTGAGTCTGGTTCACTGGCGCTTGAACTAGCCAGACTCACTCTTGAACAAACTAAAGAACAGCGTGCATTTGCTAAGGAGGAGTATGATAGAGAGAAGGAGAGGAGACAATTCCATCAGACTGTAGATGACTTCAATTTACAAAGGGCAGTACAGTTTGTTCCTCGTTTTGTTGAAGCAGAGCCTGAACAGTTTTTCGAAGCATTTGAAAACCAGGCTTGAGCTTTAGGGTGGCCTGAGGTTCATTGGGCGTCACTGGTGCATACTGCGTTGTTTGGTAAGGCACAGGAATTTACTTCTAGCCTGGGAAATGCTGATTTTGGTAACTATCGTATTGTGAAAACCACTGTTCTTGGGGCTTATCAATGTATTCCTGCCAAGTATAGGAAAGAATTCAAACTCGGCAGAAGGCAGTTGGGTCAGTCTGCTGTTGACTTTGTCAGACAGCAGACCAGGAACTTACAAAGTGGTACAAGGCAAGTGGTGTCGCTGATTTTGAAGATTTGAAGCAGCTCATTTTGGTGGACAACCTGCTGGAGTCTGTTAGTCCAGAGGTTCGAGTGTTTATGCAAGATCATTCCTTGCCTACGGCATTGGAAGCAGCCAGGTTGGCTGATACTTTTGAAACTAACCGCTCCTTGTCCGAGCGGTCTTATCTCTTTCCTCAACAGCCTAGTATGAGTAGAGATCGTCAAAGAAAAGTTGCTGAGTGGAGAAATAAAGGTCAAGATGAAGGTGAATCTCGTCAGCAGTCAACTAAAACACCTGGTGAGCAGCGTTACTTCACTCCTGGTCAACCCGGTGAGCAACATCAAACTACTCAACGTGATTCGAAGCGGCAGTATCCAGAGTGGGTAAGCCACAAAATCAACGAGGTGCCAAAGTTAAAGCTGATATGGTATGTTATAACTGTGGCAAGCCTGGCCCATCAGACCCAATTGTCCAAGTAAACCCCAACCATTTGGGAAATCTCTAATATCCCTAATAATATGTCCCAGGAAGAAGTAGAGAAGGGGATGGCCCCCTATTATAGTATTTGTAAAATAGCCCTTAAGGAACATTCAGAGAAAAAGGAAGTTAGAACCTTTTGGGATACTGGAGCATATTGCTCACTTATAAGAGAGGGAGTACTACCCCTTTCTGATCAAACCTCTTTGCAATCCTCAGTTCTGTTAGAAGCTTTTGGAGGAGCAGTATTTTCTGTCCTTTACATCAAATCTATGTGCAGAGTAAATACTACACTGGGTATTTGAATGTTGGTGTCTCGGAGGGATTTCCTATGAAGGATGCAATGCTATTACTGGGTAATAACATTGAGTCTACTAAATGTATAGAACCCATAATGGTTAATTCTTCCCCGATGTTGGCCATAACTCGGGCACAATCCAAAGTGATGTCTGATAAGAATGTTAACTCGTCCTTGGACGACTCTGATCTCGTACTAACCAATTTGTTTTGCGAGGAAAACTGGCCGAGCCTCGTAAATTTAGTGAACAGCCCCAGATCAAGCCTTCCTATTCCAGGGTTGCAGGATTGCCAGATGTCTCTGTTTCCATGCCTGAGGACTGTCCTTTCGGGAGGAACAACGGAAAGACTCTCACTAAACTCTGCTTTTGAGGCAGCTATGGGTAAATCCACTTCGGTCACCCGGTCAAATATCTCTTAAAAATAATTACTTAGTCTGCACTGAAACTGGTAAGGAGGTGGAGGAAAACAACAAACAGATAAGTTAGTGGTTCCCAGAAAGTTTAGGTCTCAGATACTAAATATAGCCCATAATTCTTCTTTAGGAGGCCATTTGGGAATTACCAAAACTCAATACCGAATAACAAAAGAATTCTTTTGGCCAAAGTTAAGGCAAGATGTAAAGAATCATATTCGCTGTTGTCCAGAATGTCAGCAGGTAGGAAACCTGGACACCCCATTAAACCTGCACCCCTCCATCTCATTCCTGTTAATGGAGACCCTTTTCAGAATTAATAATAGATTGTGTAGGTCCACTACCTAAAGCTAAGTCTGGAAATCAATACTTATTCACAATCATGGATAGAGTAACTAGATATCCAGAGGCAGTTCCCATGCGCAGTATTAACACTAAAGCAATCCTTAAAGCTTTAACTAAGTTTATCTCTTGCTTTGGAATTCCTAAACTATTCAAAGTGATCAAGGTACTAACTCACTGCCAAAGCATTTAGGGAAGCATTAACTAGGCTAGAATAGTTCATAACCTATCCACTGCCTATCATCCTCAGTCCCAAGGCGCCTTGGAAAGATTCCATCAGACGTTAAAAACAATGATGAGAACATTCTGCTTGCATTTTCCTACAGACTGGGATGAATCGCAATGAGAGAAACTGTGCAAGAGTCTACAGGGTACAGTCCTTTTGAGCTGATATTTGGGCACAATGTACGAGGTCCTCTACGTGTGCTCAAAGAAGGATGGATGGGAGAAGACGCCTCCACAACCAGCTACAACCCTTCTTCAAGGTTGCAGGTAGCACGTCAGTTGGCTAAGGCTAACTTGAAGGCAGCTCAGAATACGATGAAACAGAGTATGACAGAATCTCAAAATTTCGCTCCTTCCATCCAGGAGATAAGGTGTTGGTACAGGAGCCTATACCTGGCCACACCTTGAAAGCTAGATTTAGGACCAATGCAAATCGTAAGTAAATTATCTGATGTAAATTATGTGGTATCTCCCTTGACAAGACCTCAAAAAGCAAAACTTACCACATTAATCAAATTAAAGCTTTTAATACACCAGATAAATTTTCCAGTAATGACTCTGTCCTCTGCCTCTGATGACCCTGACTCTTTGCACTCTGAGATTAATGTAAAGCTTCCAAATTCGGTCCTCCTCAAGGACCCAAAACCCTTTTAATGTTGGGTTTGACCAAGTCTCAAGTAACTAGTTTAACTGCGCTCCTACAGTCTTATCCTGATATTTTTTCGGATGTGCCGAAAAAATGTACATAGGATATCATGATGTAGATGCTGGAAACTCTAAACCTATTAAACTCTCCTTACAGAGCTAATCCTGAAAAACAAAGCTACTTCAACAGGAGGTAGAATTTCTGTTAGAGCATGGAGTTAGTGGAGGGTCATTAGTCCGTGGGCTTCACGTGCATCCTTGTTAACAAAGCTGATGGAGGGTTCCGAATGTGCACAGATTACCGTAAGGTGAATGAGGTCAAATTGCAGATGCCTATCCTCTGCCACGTCTGGATGATGTAATCGACTTTGTGGGTAAGGCTACTTTTGTATCCAAATTGGACCTCCTTAAAGGTTACTATCAAGTACCTTTAACAGATAAGGCGAAGGAAATCTCTGCCTTCGTAATTCAGGAGGTCATTATCAGTATACAGTGACCCCCTTCGGAATGAAAAACTCTCCTGCATCATTCCAGAGACTTATCCATCAGGCTATTAAAGGACTTGAAGGCACGGCAGCTTACCTAGATGACATAGTTGTTGTGTCGGACACTTGGGACCAACATGTGTTTAGGCTTAAGGCTCTCTTTGAGACCTTCCAGAGTTTCTTTAACTGTTATTTATCAAAGTCTCTGCAATCTACTATTAATTTTCTGGGCCATGCAGTAGGTAGTGGCAAAGTGGCCCTAAATTTGCAAAAATTCTGGCCATTAAAAGTTATCCAGTTCCCTGACAGGAAATCCCTTCAACGTTTTCTAGGGATGGTAGGGTTTATAGAAGATTCTGTAAAATTTTTCAGATATTGTTGCACCTCTAACCTCACTTACCAGTCACAAGTTCCCTTTATTTGGACCCCAGAATGTCAAGATGCCTTTCGAAAGCAAAGAGATTACTTTGTACTGCACCATTTGTTGTCTCCAGACTTTTCAAAACCATTTTCCTTGCAGATTGACGCTTGTGAGTCTGGGGTGGGGCAGTGCTTTTGCAATCTGGGGATGTTAGGTTGCAACCCTACAATATAAAAATTATACACATTGCTGGAAAAATTATTACACTAGCTGATGTGTTGTCCAGAAGTCATTGTATTTAGTTAGGATGTGTTAGGGACTTTGGGTAGAACCAGCCCTTTTTTTCCCCTAGTGGGGGTTTTTTTTAGTGGGGGGGTGCCCTGCTACCGACCGCAGGCACCTTGGACCTATGCTAGCCCTACCGTCTGCTGTCTCACTCTTAAGTTTAAAGCTGGACTTATGTCTCGAAAAGTTTAGCTTTAACTAATGAAGTGGGATGGTTGAGGAAAGGCGGTCCCATTATTATAATGTGCCATGGTGGCACTCTACCCATTTGAGGTGGAAGCCTAGTCCTGAGCCCTCTTGGGGTGGGGGTGTTGCATGCAAAGAGTATGTAACCTTTATTCGGAGCATGTTAAACACACCCACATAGGCTCCCCTCCAACCAGCGAACCATCGTTAAGGGTTTGGTGATGAGGCCCCATCATCAAATCAACGACTCGGTTCAGCCAATTAAAATGCGAGTTTAACAATGACAAAGGTGACGTGGTTACCACTCGCGGTTTGTCATTGGAATTCCTGCATAGAGCTGGTTGTGGAAAGTTGTCTGTCTTTTGGCTGCTGCTTAGCCTAGACAACTGTGGCGTGCACTAAACACTACTCCTTTGCATATAGTGTACATATGTGTAAATAGCACTTTGTTATACTTGGTGAAGGAAAAGACAAAGTCTTATATAATCACAATTACTTGGTGAAGGAAAAGACAAAAGTTTGGAATTAATCTAACTAATTTTGAAGGAAATACAATTTCTATACATCTTCTACTGTGTTTCTTTGCTCAAGCTCCCTTTACACTCAGGTTAACAGGCCATTGAACCTGAGGTTGTAATACATCGTTTATGTATACACAGAGTTTATATATACACAGTGTTTATAATTTTATAGACACAAATTAAGAGAAGAAACTGTGTATTATGTTTGTCTCTTATATAATATTGGAAGTGATATTAGTTTAAACTTTCATATTAATTAACATTGTAACATTTGACATATGTATGTATATAAACATTGAATATATGTGTAATGTATATACAGTGAAATATTTTAATGTGTGAAGTGACGTCAGTGCTGAGACAGCAATTCAGGATATAACAAACCTCGTGTTGTTTCGTCCATATGTACTCTGCACCTCAAGGCCACTGACCTTGAGAGACACGGTTAGTGGGTCAGCAGTGTGCTGACCAGTCAAAACAAACTCAGCTGGAGTTTTAAACACTCTAAGTGTGCTGTTATTCATTATACTAGCAAAATGTCGTCATTAACCACAAAATTCAAAACGTTACAGACGAAAATTACTCAATTGGAGGAATTAATTTCAGTCTGTATAGTTTTAACCCAAGACACAAATATAGACTATGATCAGTTGGAAATTAAATCTCAATTATTTAATAAACGTCTGGAAATCATTAATTCAGGCTACGAGATTTACGAAAATGAATTTCTAGATACCAACCCGTCAGAGGAAGAAATTAAAAGTGTCTTGGATGCCTTTAGTGAACAACAATTAAGGTGGATAGTAATACAGGCTATCTGCCCAAAACATTGTCACAAAAACCTACTGTAATTAGTGGTCAGACACCTGTCACACCTGTCCACAACCTGCGTGTTGGTTACCAATCTTCCTAAATTGGCTATGCTATTTTTGAAGGTAATGATTATGAAGTTCTTAGTGGGTTTAATTCTTTAGTAATTCACGTACTGACATAGATGAGATAGCTAAGTTCAATTATCTCAGATATCTCGTGAAAGTGAACCCTATGAACTGATTAAATCAATTTCCGTGGTCAAAGGCAATTATGCTCTAGCCTTACGTGTCTTAGCAGATAATTATCTTGATGCTGACAAAGCCAGGGTTAGACATGCAGTCTTAATATCAAGCTTGAAACTACCCAAACATTGTTTTCAGACTTACAGTCATTTAGGATCACATTAGAGCAATAGATATCTTAGAACTCTAGAGTTAAATATATCTAAGGCAATGTGATTGGTTTATCAGTGGTATTATATAAGATAAACTGTCAACACAAACCATTGAACGTTTAAATTTTATGTTCAATAAACGTTATTTCACTTGTGAAGAAATTAGCAGTTCGGCAAGATGAGAAATCCACTAATCCTGTTGTGGATAATAAACCTTCAACTCAGTACAAAAAGAGTGTACTACTCCCACTAAACCACATAATGGGAAATCCCATGTAGGCACTTATCAAGCTGTGAACACAACAGACAGTAAACAGACTGTCACACATAAACGTACTCCAAAATGTGTACTTTGTAATGGAACACATTGGGCACAGTATTGCATTCAATACACAACAATGGAGGCACGGAAACAACGGCTCAACAGCTGAAAGGTGCACTAAGTGTTTAGGTGAACACAAGGAGGTAAATGCTCACTGAAGAAGTGTTTTAAATGCAAGGGAATGCATCATACAGCATTATGCCCAAGCACTTATGCTGAACAACCGACTTCCACAGAGTCAGGAAGTCAACAAACACAGCATTAAATGTGAGAGATAAGTCTAAATCACTGCTCTCCCAATAACTCAACTGAGTTATCACATAAATTACACAAAACCAATGTGCTACATTATTTGATCAAGGATCACAAAGGTCTTTCATAAGACGAACAGTGTTGCAAAAACTGAATAAACAACCCCATGCCAAAATACAGTTAGAAATAGCTGGATTTTCCAAAGTTCTGGTAAGCAGAAATATGACCTAGCCAGATTCACTGTTGGTCTAGGAAACAGGAAAAAGACAGTAGAAGCTGTGGTAGTCGATGATTTGCCTAAGTCAGTGCAGATCCGGGGAATAAGAGATACAGTTGCACACTGAAGGCGCCAAGGTCAAGTTAGCCTGTCCTGACATACAGATGGACACAATTAGTCCAATTGATTTAATCATTGGAAGTGATTATTATCACTGTTTTGTGGAAAATATAGTAAGTAAACATGATGTTCACTTGCTGAAAACAGCTGGAGGCCATATGATATGTGGTCCAATTCCCTCTCAAAGCGGGAAAGAAGCTGAAATTGATTCAGTAGAAAATGTACTAGTTACAAGAATAACTGCTGATCATGTACCACAACAAAAATTATCATTACTGGAAGAAATAAATGAACCAGTTGATAAGTTGTGGGATTTAGATGCGATAGGTATAGATGTAAATAAACCAAGCCCACAGGAGTCTGAGACTTATAACCAATATTTGGACACTGTCAAATATGAAGATGGACAGTATTGGGTTAGGTTACCATGGAAATTAAATCCACCACATCTACCTAGCAATTATCGCATGGCTTTCGGACAAATGAAAGCACAAATACATGAGCTCAGGAAGAATCCAGAGCTGCTGACTGTCTATGATAATATCATACAAGAACAGTTAGACAATAAATTCATTGAGGAAATAGTCGAAGATAAGTTGAAGACAGATGCTCATTATCTACCGCACCACGGAGTCAGGAAAAATTCTGTTAATGACTGCCTGATGACCGGACCCTCACTAACTGAGAAGCTTGGAGACGTGCTTATGAAATTTCGCACAAATCCATATGCCTACACGGCTGATATTTCCAAAGCTTTCTTAAGAGTAGGACTACAAGAAATAGATAGAGATTATACTCGATTCTTGTGGCCAGAAAATCCACATGATCCTCAAAGTCCTGTGAAAACTTATCGTTTAAGTCAGTATTATTTGGTGCAACATCCTCTCTCATTCTTACTAGAAGCTACTCTTAATACACATTTGAAGAAATCTGAAAGCCCTTCAATGAAATCTTAAAGAAAAGTTTCTATGTGGATAATCTTCAAGGTACTGTGAATAAAGAGGAGGATTTGAAATCCTTATACAGAGAAGCTAACAAGGAGATGAAAGAAGCAAATATGCCTCTAAGGATGTGGAATACTAATTCAAATCAATTAAGGGAACTTATCAAAGAAGATTTCCTGAAGCTGAAATTCCTGAATGCAACAACATGCTTGGACTTAATTGGAATACACAGGAAGACACTTTGAGTCTCAAAAGGATAACCAATAAATCAAGCAGTACACTCACTAAACGTAGTTTACTGTCAGAGGTATCACAATGTTTGATCCTCTAGGACTCGTCTCACCAATTACCATAAAGGTAAAATGCTTGTGCAAGATGCATGGAGCTCAAATTAGGTTGGGATGAGAACTTGCCTCAAGAAATGAGTCAAGAATGGGATGAAATATCCAAGGAGTTTAAACAACTTCATCAAATTAAATTTCCCAGACAAATAGGTCAAGAGGAAACAAGTACACTTACATGTGTTCTGTGATGCGTCAACCAGAGGTTATGGCGCTGTAGCTTACATGAGTAACGCTGAAGGAAGTACTTTAATTACTTCAAAGGCCAGGGTTGCACCCTTGAAGGTCAGGACAGTACCACAATTGGAACTGACAGCACTCTATGTAGGTACAAAATTAGCTGTCTATCTCAACAAAGTACTTGATCATCTCACTATTGAAAAACTGTGATCTGGAGTGACAATGAACAGTTCTCCAGTGGTTAGAAATAATAAGAGTAAGTTGGTCTATGTACAGAATAGAGTAGCAGAAATAAGAGATGCAGAGAGACTATGTCTTTCTCCACGTCTCTACACAAGAGAACCCAGCTGACATGTTGTCACGTGGTGTCCCACTCAAGAACTTTGTGGATAATAAATTATGGCTCCACGGACCTAACTGGCTCTCTAATGAAAATAACTGGCCACAGCAAAAAGCTTACATTATGCCAGAAGAAACAGTTTGTTTGAACACAGCAGAAATAATCTGTTTAAACACTACAGACAAAAAGAAATAGTCATTGATGGATCTAAATACTCATCTTTGGGTAAACTCTTAAGAGTTACAGCTCTTGTCTTTAAATTCATTAAAGGGATAAAACCTAATTATGAATTACTTGAACCCATTAAATACTGGATAAAGTTAATACAGAAAGATGTTTTTTCTACAGAGTATAAATTTCTGGAAACTCAGGATAAATCACCAAAGAAACCTGATATGATTAATTCTTTAGGACTTTATCTCGACTCAGAAAAGATTATAAGATGTCGAGGAAGAATTCATAATTCTTCACTACCTAAGGAAACAATACATCCAGTATTGATCCCCAAGAATCATTGGCTAACAAGACTGATTATTCAGAATGCCCACAGTAACGTGTTACATGGTGGTGTAGCTGACACTCTTTGTCATATACGTCAATCCTACTGGATACCTCAAGGTCGACAAAGTGTGAAGAAACAAACAAGAGACTGTATTACTTGTCGTCATTATGATATGCGAGTATGTCAGTATCCAGGTCCACCTCCATATCCTTCTGAAAGAGTATGTCATGTCACTCCATTTGAGTGACAGTGTAGATTACACTGGACCAATAATTTTAACTAAAACAGTTGACAAAGTTCCTATCAAGGTGTACATCTGTTTGTTCACCTGTGCTACAACTAGAGCAGTACATCTAGAAGTAGCCACTGATATGTCTGCTGAAACCTTCATCAAATTATTTAGAAGGTTTGCAGCCAGAAGGGCATGTCCCAGGCTGATGATATCAGACAATGCAACGAATTTTGTTGCAGGTGCTGCTTACATAAACAAGATTTTTGAGCAGCCTGAAGTACAACAGATGCTGAATCAACGCAATTGTCGTTGGAGATTCATTCCTCCTAAATCCCCATGGCATGGCGGATTTTACGAAAGAATGATAGGCATTGTGAAACGTTGTTTAAGGAAGACTCTTCATCGTCAGAGAATCGACTTAGAAGAATTTCGTACAGTCGTAACTGAAATAGAAAATAGAGTCAACAACAGACCTTTAACGTATGTTACCGATGATCTGGACAATTTAGAAGTGTTAAGTCCATCTCATTTACTACATGGCAGAAGGCTCGAACCTGTTCCTCCCATGAATGATAAAGAAATCATAGAGGATCCTACTTATTTCGAACCTGAACAACTCAGACGTAAATTCAAACACCTTAATAAAGTGATTGAACGCTGGGAGAAAATTTGGCGAGAAGACTATCTCACCTCCTTGAGAGAACACTTCTATGGAGCTGGAGTTTCAGAAAATTATAAGTCCTTAAGACCTGGTGACATAGTGATCATTAACAATGATGGTCCGAGGTCCCATTGGCCTCTTGGAAAAATTGTGACCATATATCCTGATGCAAATGGAATCATCAGGACAGTTGATGTTTTGAGCAAAGGTGTAGTGAATAAGCGGACCATAGATAAATTAGTGCCGTTAGAATTACACAGTGTTGAAAACAAAATTAAAATTAGTGATTCTCCAGAAACCACACAGACTGAAGCTGTTCAGAAAAGACAAGCAGCAGTGATGGCGAGTGAGAAAATCAAATTAATGTTAAGTGATGAGTAGTTCA
Source organism: Cherax destructor (assembly GCA_009830355.1). NCBI lineage: Eukaryota > Metazoa > Arthropoda > Malacostraca > Decapoda > Parastacidae > Cherax > Cherax destructor. The sequence continues at coordinate 17,375 of WNWK01024465.1, forward strand.
CTTTAAGTGAATTTCTCGCTGCCCCCCAGTGTGGAGAAAATTCTCCAAAGGAGGGGGGTATGCGCCCTTACTACCCTTGGTAAGGGCCCTTACCCTTTCCACCCTTAGGAAAGGGTGCATAAACAATTTAATTCATGCCAGATGTACTGTCAACAGTGTGTCAAGAATTGTGCTGACCACAGCAACACGAGGCACCTCGTGGCACCACATGGTTGCACGAGGCTGCAAAAGGCAGCACGAGCGGGCAGATTGAATTTGGCCACCGCAAGAACGGGTCATACGACTCTAGTCGTCATGCGGCGCGAGGCGATGTAAATCAACAAAGACATTACTCGTTCGCGTCCGTTATATCATTTAATCTCCACTAACGTCGGGAAATAAGATAAGAACTCTGTTCCAGCGCGTTTAGTGTATAATATCAACATTGCAGTATATTCAGAAGTGTGCGCAGCTTCAGACTGCAAAAAGGAGAAACGTAGAGACAATCGCAAGTGAACTCCATCGAAACAAGACGGTGATTCTTCAGTGGCATTCTACAATCAAGACAGCATTTCCGCCGTATATGGTGGAGCCAACACCATCGCTCAAAGTTACACGAGCAAGGTAAGAATTGGATGATCTGGTTAAAACAGGGAACTGCGCAGTTCTTGTATTCAAGATCATTCAATTTTTACCCACGACGGCGGTTATGCGTGGACTTTTTAGTCCAAAACAGTGAGTAAAACGCCTTTCAGTCCATCTAAGACTGAAATATGGACATACGCTCCTTTGGGGCAATAATTATGTACTCATATGTGATATTTTTTCCTCCACACGGTTTGTCATTGGAATTCCTGCATAGAGCTGGTTGTGGAAAGTTGTCTGTCTTTTGGCTGCTGCTTAGCCTAGACAACTGTGGCGTGCACTAAACACTACTCCTTTGTATATAGTGTACATATGTGTAAATAGCACTTTGTTATACTTGGTGAAGGAAAAGACAAAAGTCTTATATAATCACAATTACTTGGTGAAGGAAAAGACAAAAGTTTGGAATTAATCTAACTAATTTTTGAAGGAAATACAATTTCAATACATCTTCTACTGTGTTTCTTTGCTCCAAGCTCCCTTTACACTCAGGTTAACAGGCCATTGAACCTGAGGTTGTAATAACTGCACCACCTCAGGGGCCCCTTACAATAACAACAAACAGTACAGCGATAGCCCAGCATGGCGTGTGGTCTCTCTCTTACACAGATACATTCGTGATGCAGATTACATGGTAAGCTTAAATATGTCGCCAGTAGCTATAGCTTTTCTGAGGACATATGCACCTTACATCACCTGTCCTGCAGCAGCAGTCATTAGATGTATTTTCTTCTGTTGCAGACATGTACCATGGATTTTGTGTTCAATAAAGCCTAGGAATAAGGCCTGTGTTTTTATCACAACAGTATACCAATGGTTTATGGTCTGTTTCTAGAATGAATTCTTTCTCCAGTAAATAGAATTTAAGTTATGGGTATCTCGTTTCCGGTGGAGGGAATTTATAGGCTCAGAAGTACCGGAAGCAGGATCGTGGATATGAGGTGTAGTAAGCCATTGACACCTGTTACACGACCCATACTTCTTTGACACCTGCGTGTACATATGTGGCCAGAAATACGTATGTCTGATTTTATGCCACATCTTACGATGGGCCCAGTGTTCGGTCACTGGCAGGTCATGAGCCATTTGGAGAATTGACTCGCGACATTGTTCGGGAATGACTAGGAGGGAATAATCTACTGTAAGAGAATTAGGTTTAAACACAGATTTATATAAGATCCCGTCACTCACGATATTCAAACTTATGTGACGAGTATCTTCCCTGGATAGCTGTATTATTTATAGCATGACTATGGCAATACTGCAGTGAAGGGCAAGTCTGCTGTAAATTGATAGTCATCTTTGGACCGAAGATCTGTGGCAATTAAAGGATCAATAGAAGGTGAAGCCTGAGCTTTAGTCTTTACTTTACTTGGGACAGATGGTATATGGTTGGAGGTGGCAACATTACTGTCATCTACTGAGTGAACAGGTGATCCTGCCATCTCGATTCCTAGTGCAGTATAATCTGTTTCAACTTTTAAATGACTATTACTATGAGATAAGGGAGATTTAGCCATAGAACTGACAAGGAGTTTATCTACCTTGGGAGGAGGCTGAGCTGAAAAACTTGCATCTATGTGAGGTGACGAAAGATCGCTCTTCCAAGGAGGAATGGCACCTTTAACGTTAAATATTATTATAGAGCAAGTTGTGATGGGAGCTAGTACCGCATTAGTCCAACCTGTAAACCATTTGGACCTGATGTAACACCGCATGGTAGGAAACGTGTCTGTACGGCCCAAGTAATCTGAAAGAGTAGTGGAGGCATGAGTGGTTTTGAGATTAGGGAACAGTTTATCCGAAATGACTATACAAGTGCATCCAGTGTCTCTTAATATCTTAGATACCTTAAGACCATTAACTGTTCCTGAACAGAAGGGTGCTTGTTCATTACCGTCTTTGACACATCTACCCACCTTGTGAACTATCTTAGAAGGGCAATCAGGCCGTTTATGTCCTTTTCCACCACATACATGACAAACTGGGATAAATGATTTTTTGGTGAACCATTGCCCTTAGGGATCGATCCCTTCAGGCCCTTATAGGAATTATGGGCTTCCGCATACAAGTCAGCAGCCTCAGCAACTTCCGCAGCCTTAATCAGATTACGTTCTCTAATGAAGGTTCGTATCTGGTGGGCAGAGCCGTCTGGGAACTGGTCGGCAACCATGAAACTCTGGCCTCAGTAAAACGTCGAAAATCACTAAGTCCAAAGCTATATACTGAACAGAGTTACCCAGAGTTAAGTATGTTGAGTCTCATCACCGTATCTATGCACCAAGCAAGTCCTAAATAACGAATAAACAACAAGAGAGTAGAGAGATGTTGCTTCAACCAGGACCAGCAAAGAGAGTGGCAGGCAAGGAAGGCGGCCTCCTCACCCAGGTGTGATCACGCCACTGATCACGTGACTCGCCCAGCTACTAAGCAAGGCGCGGCAGTTAAACAAGCAAAGGTGATAGTTAGCAAGGTAGTTTGCCAACACTCTCGAATAAGGAGTACAGAAAGTGTAAATTGTTACATCCTACCTAATAATATAGCTAAGCAAATAATAATATAAACAGATACTTTCAATTTTAGCTAATATAAAAATATCAACAATATAAATAATATGAAAGGATAAAATATACATTATATATAGTATATACATTTATAAACATTATTTTATTCCATGGTCGCAATACATCCTATTCACCAAAGTACCTACTACACTAAGGCTTTCAGGCGATGTAACATTCCCAATAGAGCAGGGTGCCACTAGCACGTTGAGGGACAACACAATAAGTGTCAGGGCCCAAAACTGTTCAACTGCCTCCAGCATACATCAGGGGATTACCAGCAAGCCCATGGCTGTCTTCAAGCAGGCACTGGACAGGCACCTCCAAGTCGGTACCTGATCAGCCGGGCTGTGGTTCGTACGTTGGACTGCGTGCGGCAACGGCCAGCAGCCCTGGTTGATCGACTCTGTGAACCCGACAGGCCTGGTCACAGGGGCCAGGCCACCAAGATTCGCCCCTAGAATTCTCTCAGTGAGCCTGTCCTTGATCTTGTGCAGAAAATATGATTCACTTGACCTTATTATTTCAACCAGCGATTTCATCGACCTTGTTGAACTATGTATTGACTTTACGTTGTTTCTCTTTTGAAAATACTCTTTCAACAGACTTTGTGGATTACCCATGGGTTTATACATTTGATGCCGTACTGGCGAACCTATACATGGAACACCTGGAAGCGGCGATTTTCCTCTATTATTCCCTCTTCTGTCACTGGCTCCGTTATGATGATGACATTCTCATCATAACTCCCCAGACGCCTTCAACGTTCACGATCTCCAACACAAGCTCAACCAGGTCAAGCCCTCAATCCAGTTTACACTAGAAGAAGAAGTTGACAACACTCTTCCTTTCCTTGATGTTCTTTTTTAAAATTTTAAAAAAAGAATTTTTTTTAAACCCTATCGAAAACCTCCAAAACCCCCAAACCCGTTTTCCCCCCTTCTCCCCACCACAACCCCAAAAAAAATGTGATGAAATTAAAATTTTTTTTGCTCGTCCCCCGTCTGAGGAATGGGTTCCTTGAGGAAGAATGCTTGCTAATTGAAAAAAGTTTTTAAAAATTTCCCATTTTATCCTCGGCATTTTTTTTAAGACTGCAGACCCCGGGCATATAACATCTTTAACCCCCCAAAAAGATCTGCCGGAGGAAAAAATAGCCCCCCCCCCTCCACCCCCAAAACCCCGTTTCTAACATCTTTTCCAATACCTCATTCCGATCTACCCCCCACTTCCACCACCATCAAGGACATTACCAGTAATAGACAGGACAAGTTTTGTCCTCTGCAGGGGTAAAATTTTCCCCTTTTAATGACTTCCCGTAAATTATACGTGGGAGAAACACCCCAGATCCCCCAAAAAAGTATTTCAGAACACAAATATGCAGGCAGATCGGACGATGGAATGCCTGTGTTCCCAAAACAGTTCACACAACCATTTAATCAACTTCAGAAACGCAAGACTTTTCGCCAGAGAAGACAACACTCAATACCCAAAAATCCTGGAATCATCCTTATCTGTATTCCAACAACTTCAAAAAACAAAGAAATTCTTAAAAAGCTAAACCCCCCTTTTAAAAAACTTTCTTCATCCTTTTTCCCCCATAAGAATGGAGGAACACTGAAAAGTCTACTCATATATTTTTGGGGAATCTCTTTTTAAAACTTAAAGGGCCTATACTCTATCACTACTCGGAAGATTGTCACATCAGGAGGGCCCAACCCAAGCATTCTCCCCTGGCCCCTCCTATAAATACTCACGTACCTTTCAACCAGGTAGATCTGTTTGTGGCGTAAAGCCCCCTGTGTGGGGGAAACGTTTCAATAAAGGATCACATTATACTGCTTATGTGTTTTTTTTTTTATTTTATTTTATACAATTTACTTCCATAATAATAATAAATCGGCTCTGGGATCTAAAAAGTGATTCATTTTTACTAACATCAAAAAATCTTGCAAAAATTTTTTTAAGCATGTAATGTTTCTGACTCACTAAAAAAAATCGAATGGAAAAAAAACTTAACAACCATTTACATACCTAAAATTAAATGATTGAATTAGTTACTTTAAGTAATCTTATTAAGTTGAAAATTGAACAAATGCTATTATGTGAGACTTACACTGCTAACACAGCATGAACTGAACTTAGGTTTGTGAGTGGTTTTATGATAGTGATCAGTAAGAGACTGAACATGTCTCTCCCGAGTCAGACTAGTTGATGAGAAAAACACATGTGCAACAGTTGGGGATCTTTATTGTTGCAACATAATTATTTTATTTATTTTAAGAAGCATCCCGTGTAGTCGAAATTTTTTAACAATAAAGATACTCCATTGTTGCACAAGTCTTTCATCAGACTAGATTTGTAACAGCAAGTTAAAACATGTTACCACATGTCTCATACATGGTCAGTTCTGTAAGACATCGGTCACATTCTTGTTTGTATTCTCCATGGGTCATAGGATAAAATAATTTTTTGCGTACTCTGAATGGATTTACGAGTAAAAAAAAAAGATATTACATATTATTTGTGTATGTTTAAGTAAAGCAAGTACAGAAATGTTTGAAATAAAAAATCCATTCAAAGTGGCTTGTTGTCTCGTGGCACCGGCAGTGTCAGCTCGTTACCCAGAGAAACAGGATAAATTGTTTCTCGGGGAAGGTAAATTTACCTCAGGGTTAAAAATCACTACTCTGTTCTCTAATGATGTATGATAGGCAGCAGTTCTTCGTAGTGTGATACGAGACGCTCACCAGATTCAACTGGTACTTGCACAAGCAGAGTTATCTCTTCTTGCAGCGTCTCTCCCCGCCTCCCCTCTCACTAGTCTCTGACTCAAAGCTCACTGTAAGCAGCTTTTCAGGCTTTGACTCATCGCATCCCATCATCCTTTGCAGTCAACACTGACTTTGTTGTCTCTTCAACAAGCGTAAGGAACTCGTCTTTTATCACCAGGTATCCTTATTGATTAAACTTTTTCTCCTTAGTTGCAGGCTTCTTCAGTCGGAATACAGAGATGAACTACAATCTTGGGAACAGTAGACAAAGGTGAGAAGTAGTTTGAGGCGATCAGTCCCTCAGCCTTGATGGAAAAAGTCAGTCTCTCTTAACTAAAGCAAATGCATGAGGCCAGATTTTCATAAATTGAAAACAGGTGTGGCAGTTTAAGATGGGGTCACGGGTGAGCTGGCCCCTAGTGAAGTGGGTCTTGTCAAACATTTGTTACCAACACAATTGAAGACATCCTAGTGCCAAGATAATAATAAAAAAATAATAATAATAATAATAATAATAATAATAATAATAAATAATAATATTAATAAATCTTTATTTCTACAAAATACATGATACAACCCATTATCAGGAGGTGGTGGAGCACCTGGAACGGAACAAGATTAAAACGACAACCAGCACGGATTCATGGAAGGCAAATCCTGGTCACAAACCTACTGGAGTTCTATGACAGAACAGAGGTAAGACACGAGAGAGAGAGAGGGGTGGGTTGATTGCATTTTCTTGGACTGCAAGAATGCCTTCGACACAGTTCCTCACAAGAGAGAAATGCAGAAGCTAGAGGATCAGGCACGTATAACAGGAAGGGCACTGCAATGGATCAGAGAATACCTGACAGGAGGCAACAACGAGTCATGGTACGTGATGAGGTATCACAGTGGGCGCCTGTGACGAGCGGGGTCCCACAGGGGTCAGTCAGGGCCAGTGCTATTCTTGGTATATGTGAATGACATGACGGAAGGGATAGACTCAGAAGTGTCTCTGTTCGCAGATGACATGAAGTTAATGAGAGAATTAAATCAGATGAGGATCAGGCAGGACTTCAAAGAGACCTGGACATGCTGGACACCTGGTCCAGCAACTGCTTCGAATTTAACCCGCCAAATGCAGTCATGAAGATCGGGGAAGGGCAAAGAAGACCGCAGAAAGAGTATAGGCTAGGTGGCCAAAGACTACAAACCTCGCTCAAGGAGAAAGATCTTGGGGTGAGTATAACACAAGCACGTCTCCGGAAGCACACATCAACCAGATAACTACTGCAGCATATAGGCGCCTGGCAAACCTGAAGTAGCGTTCCGATACCTTAGTAAGGAATCGTTCAAGACACTGTACACCGTGTACGTCAGGCCCATACTAGAGTATGCAGCACCAGTTTGGAACCCACACCTGGTCAAGCACGTCAAGAAATTAGAGAAAGTGCAAAGGTTAAGGGAAATCGGCCTGACGACACTGGAGGACAGGAGGGTTAGGGAGACATGATAATTACTGCGTGGAATAGACAAGGTGGATAGAGACAGGATGTTCCAGAGATGAGACACAGAAACACGGGGTCACAATTAGAAGTTGAAGACTCAGATGAGTCAAAGGGATGTTAGGAAGTATTCTTCAGTCATAGAGTTGTCAGGAAGTGGAAAAGTCAGCAAGTGATGTAGTGGAGGCATGAACCATACATAGCTTTAAGACGAGGTATGATAAAGCTCATGGAGCAGGGAGAGAGAGGACCCAGTAGCGATCAGTGAAAAGGCGGGGCCAGGAACTGAGTCGGACCCCTGCAAACACAATTAGGTGGGTACAGACCAAGCTGACATCACTGACATACTTCACTGCAAGTCCCTGTTATGCAGGGTATTTCGGGCAGCCTAAGTTAATCTTGTCCTCCAGGATGCGACCCACAACAGTCTACTAACACCCAGGTACCTACTTACTGCTGGATGAACAAGGGTAACAGGTGTAAAAGAAAAGCATGCCTAACATTTCACCCGTGCCGGACATCGATCCCGGACGCTCAGTGAGTGTAATCTGAGGACACTACCAGTGTTGCTGTGTCAGACAAAGTAAGCGACCCAAGACAGTCAACAATTTATCCTCACACATTCTTCCACAAAATTAAATTCACAGTTTGATCCTAAAGTTTACGACTAGAATTCGCAAGAGAAAACAGCCTCCTCCCGACACCATCGCCAAAAACAATCATTTTAGCGAATCAGAATTCCAGAAAAAGTTTTACAACTCATCATCACTGCTACTGTTACTGAACCTACATCTGTCATTATCAATGCTACTGTTACTGAACCTACATCTGTCATCATCAATGCTACTGTTACTGAACCTACATCTGTCATCATCACTGCTACTGTTACTGAACCTACATCTGTCATCATCACTGCTACTGTTACTGAACCTACATCTGTCATTATCACTGCTACTGTTACTGAACCTGCATCTGTCATCATCACTGCTACTGTTACTGAACCTACATCTATCATCATCACTGCTACTGTTACTGAACCACATCTGTCATCATCAATGCTACTGTTACTGAACCTACATCTGTCATCATCACTGCTACTGTTACTGAACCTACATCTGTCATCATCACTGCTACTGTTACTGAACCTGCATCTGTCATCATCAATGCTACTGTTACTGAACCTACATCTGTCATCATCACTGCTACTGTTACTGAACCTACATCTGTCATCATCAATGCTACTGTTACTGAACCTACATCTGTCATCATCACTGCTACTGTTACTGAACCTACATCTGTCATCATCACTGCTACTGTTACTGAAACTACATCTGTCATCATCACTGCTACTGTTACTGAACCTACATCTGTCATCATCACTGCTACTGTTACTGAACCTACATCTGTCATCATCACTGCTCTGTTACTGAACCTACATCTGTCATCATCACTGCTGCTGTTACTGAACCGACAGCTGTCATCATCACTGCTACTGTTACTGAACCTACATCTGTCATCATCACTGCTACTGTTACTGAACCTACATCTATCATCATCACTGCTACTGTTACTGAACCTACATCTGTCATCATCACTGCTACTGTTACTGAACCTACATCTATCATCATCACTGCTACTGTTACTGAACCTACATCTGTCATCATCACTGCTACTGTTACTGAACCTACATCTGTCATCATCACTGCTACTGTTACTGAACCTACATCTGTCATCATCACTGCTACTGTTACTGAACCTACATCTGTCATCGTCAATGCTACTGTTACTGAACCTACATCTGTCATCATCACTGCTACTGTTACTGAACCTACATCTGTCATCGTCAATGCTACTGTTACTGAACCTACATCTGTCATCATCACTGCTACTGTTGCTGAACCTACATCTGTCATCATCACTGCTACTGTTACTGAACCTACATCTGTCATCATCACTGCTACTGTTACTGAACCTACATCTGTCATCATCACTGCTACTGTTACTGAACCGACAGCTGTCATCATCACTGCTACTGTTACTGAACCTACATCTGTCATCATCCTGCTACTGTTACTGAACCTACATCTATCATCATCACTGCTACTGTTACTGAACCTACATCTGTCATCATCACTGCTACTGTTACTGAACCTACATCTATCATCATCACTGCTACTGTTACTGAACCTACATCTGTCATCATCACTGCTACTGTTACTGAACCTACATCTGTCATCATCACTGCTCTGTTACTGAACCTACATCTATCATCATCACTGCTACTGTTACTGAACCTACATCTGTCATCGTCAATGCTACTGTTACTGAACCTACATCTGTCATCATCACTGCTACTGTTACTGAACCTAGATCTGTCATCGTCAATGCTACTGTTACTGAACCTACATCTGTCATCATCACTGCTACTGTTACTGAACCTACATCTGTCATCATCACTGCTACTGTTACTGAACCTACATCTGTCATCATCACTGCTACTGTTACTGAACCTACATCTGTCATCATCACTGCTACTGTTACTGAACCTACATCTGTCATTATCACTGCTACTGTTACTGAACCTACATCTGTCATCATCACTGCTACTGTTACTGAACCTACATCTGTCATCCTCACTGCTACTGTTACTGAACCGACAGCTGTCATCATCACTGCTACTGTTACTGAACCTACATCTGTCATCACTGCTACTGTTACTGAACCTACATCTGTCATCATCAATGCTACTGTTACTGAACCTACATCTGTCATCATCACTGCTACTGTTACTGAACCTATATCTGTCATCATCACTGCTACTGTTACTGAACCTACATCTGTCATTATCACTGCTACTGTTACTGAACCTACATCTGTCATCGTCAATGCTACTGTTACTGAACCTACATCTGTCAACCGTAGAAGATCAATGGTCTTTAACAACAATATACACGTCACTAAAACTGAAAAAAGTGTTGCAATCCGTAACACTAATTATTACAACAATGTACATGAATAGTATACAATACCGACAAGGTGAAAATTAGACACAGTTGCAACATCTGGGTATCTTTAAAGATACCCAGATATTGCACATGTGTCTAATTTTCATCACTGCAACAATAAATGCTCGACCTTCTTAACAACACCAACACCTACCAGGCTGCAACACAGCAACATCTGCGTCAATGCACAAAGATTCACCTATACAAATACGTTGCAACCTTCGTAGTCCCGAATAAATTAACGTCCCTGCTGGGCTTGCTACCAGGACAATCAGACCAGGACAACCCAGACCAGGACAACCCAGACCAGGACAGCAGACCAGGACAACTCAGACCAGAACAACCCAGTCCAGGACAACCCAGACCAGGACAGCCCAGACCAGGACAACCCAGACCAGGACAACCCAGACCAGGACAACCCAGACCAGGACAACCCAGACCAGGACAACTCAGACCAGAACAGCCCAGACCAGGACAGCCCAGACCAGGACAGCCCAGACCAGGACAACCCAGACCAGGACACCCAGACCAGGACAACACAGACCAGGACAACCCATCCAGGACAACCCAGACCAGGACAACCCAGACCAGGACAACCCAGACCAGGACAACTCAGACCAGGACAACCCAGACCAGGACAACACAGACCAGGACAACCCAGACCAGGACAGCCCAGACCAGGACAGCCAGAGCAGGACAACCCAGAGCAGGACAACCCAGACCAGGACAACCCAGACCAGGACAACCCAGACCAGGACAACCCAGACCAGGACAACACAGACCAGGACAACCCAGACAAGGACAACCCAGACCAGGACACCCAGACCAGAACAACCCAGACCAGAACAACCCAGACCAGAACAACCCAAACCAGGACAACCCAGACCAGGACAGCCAGACCAGGACAACCCAGACCAGGACAGCAGACCAGGACAACGCAGACCAGAACAACCCAGACCAGGACAACCCAGACCAGAACAACCCAGACCAGGACAACCCAGACCAGGACAACCCAGACCAGGACAACCCAGACCAGGACAACCCAGACCAGAACAACCCAGACAAGAACAAGCCCAGACAAGAACAACCCAGACCAGAACAACCCAGACCAGAACAACCCAGACCAGACAACCCAGACCAGGACAACCCAGACCAGGAAACCAGCCAGAACACCCAGACCAGAACAACCCAGACCAGAACAACCCAGACCAGAACAGCCCGACCAGAACAGCCCGACCAGGACAACCAGACCAGGACAACCCAGACCAGGCAACCCGACCAGGACAACCCAAACCAGGACCCGACTAGGACAGACCAGGACAACCCAGCCAGGACAACCCAGACCAGAACAGCCAGACCAGGACAACCCAGACCAGGACAACCCAGACCTTGTATGGATTATCAAAAACACAAATATGGGAGTCCCATCTGTCTTATATTAGATATCTGAAGTCGTTAACACAGACTAGCTGAATACCTAGTGGTGATGGTGATGATGGTGATGGTGATGATGGTGGTGATGGTGATGATGGTGATGGTGATGATGGTGATGATGATGATGGTGATGATGGTGATGGTGGTGATGGTGATGATGGTGATGGTGGTGATTGTGATGATGGTGATGATGGGATGGTGATGATGGTGATGGGAGATGGATGGGGGTTAGGGGAATGGGGATTATAGGGATATGGGGATTTATTAATGGGGAGGGGTTAGGGGGTATTTTGATGGTGATTTGGGGATGGTGATGATGGTGATGGTGGTGATGGTGATGGTGGTGATGGTGGTGATGGTGATGATGGTGATGGTGATGATAGTGATAGTGGTGATGGTGATGATGGTGATGGTGGTGATGGTGATGATAGTGGTGATGGTGATGGTGATG
>WNWK01024466.1:6323-23131 GCA_009830355.1 Cherax destructor
GGTTCTCTGAACCATTCATCTACATTCTTTCTTTTAATCTGTACTCTGGAACACTGCAATTAGGATCAAAGCAAGCAAATGACTATGCATTCACTATGTCCCTTTTTTTGCACTTGATTTCTTATAAGTAAGGATTCATATCAATGTGCTTTTGATTTAGTATGCATTAATTTCATATAATTTTGTTGTGAAGATTAGGAAGAATTTGTAAAAAAAAAATTCTCTTCTTTCATTCAAGAACTCGAGCATTAGCAAAAGCAGCATCTTACTTGGAGGACCTTGAGTTTCACAGGAAGTGAAGAAAAGACAGTGATGTGGAAGGCAGTCAAGGATCTCCTGGCTGTTGTACAGTAAGTAATTTTTGCTTTTTTAGGAAAAACTAGATATCAGAATACAGTGGACCCTCGGTTTTCGTTGAAAATTCTTTCCAGAATGCTGTTCAAGTGCCGTTACCGAACGATTTTTTTCCCATAAGGACAAATGTAAATTAGATTAGTAATTTCAGACCCCAAAAATACACTTACAAAGCACTTAGAAAATACCTTATATAATTGTTCGAGTTTGGAGGTGAACGAAAACTGAGGGTCCACTGTACTACAGTGGTCCCTCGATATTAATTAATCCGTTCCAGGAGCTTTACTTAACACAAAATTTACGAATTCGAAACCTTTTTCCCATAAGAAATAATGTAAATACAATTAATCCGTTCCACCCAAAAATATTGACATACTAAATAATAAAAACTACTTATATATATACATTTACTTACCTTTATTGAAGAGTTGCAGGCATCTGGAAGGTAGGGATGATGCAGGGGAGGAGTTAGTGTTTGGAAGGGAATCCCTCCAAAAGGACTTCAGGTAACAAGTCCCTCTCTGGGTTACTTCCTTCTTGGTCTTTTAATGCCACTAGGACCAGCTTGAAGTCACTAGACCCCTGCCTGGTGAAGTAACTGTCCACAGTCCTCTGTTTCTGGCGACTCTTCAACACTTTCCTGAAGTACAACATGGCTCTGTCACTGAAGTGGTTGCACAGAAGGCTCATTTCAGCTTGCTCAGGGTGGTGTCATAAGAACATAAGAACATAAGAAACGAGGAACACTGCAGCAGGCCTGTTGGCCCATACTAGGCAAGTCCTTCACAATCCATCCCACTAACAGAATAAATGCCCAACCTAATTTTCAATTCTACCCAAGAAATAAGCTTTGATGATTCTATTAACTCATGCGTGAGTCCCACTCAAATCCAACCCCTCTCACTCATGTATTTATCCAACCTAAATTTGAAACTACCCAAGGTCCTAGCTTCAATAACCCTACTAGGCAGACTGTTCCACTCATCAACTGACCTGACTTAACTCAGTGGTGGACCTGACTTAACTCAGTGGTGGACCTGACTTAACTTTCAACAAATGTCTGCAACTCATTCCACTTTGTACACATCTCCTTAAGCACTGAAGAAGGCACCTCCTCTCTCTCTCTCCTTCCTCCTTTGAAGCAATAACCTCAGATGTGGTCTGTTGCTGTTCCAGATGAAGCTCTTGCAGCTCTTCATTTGTTAGCTCTACCCTGTGCTCCTCCACCAACTCTTCCACATCCTCACCACTCACCTCCAACCCCAGGCTGTTCCCCAATGCCACAATATCTTCCACAACAGGCACAGGGTCGTCAGGGTTAGGGTCAGCCTCAAATCCTTCAAAATCCCTCTTTTCAACACAATCCGGCCACAGTGGTCTCCAAGCAGAGTTCAAAGTCCTGGAAGTCACTCCCTCCCAAGCCTTACCTATAAGGCCTATGCAATGCATGATATTGAAGTGATCTTTCCAGAACTCTCTTAGGGTCAATTCAGTGTCTGAGGTCACATTAAAGCACTTCTGAAACATTGCTTTGGTGTACAGTTTCTTGAAGTTTGCAATGACCTGCTGGTCCATGGGCTGGATGAGAGGAGTGGTGTTAGGAGGCAAGAACTTCACTCTGATGAAATTTAAGTTCTCAGGCAACAACTCTTGCAAGTTGTGAGGATGAGCAGGAGCATTGTCCAGTACCAGGAGGCACTTGAGTCCCAATTTCTTTTCCAGGAGGTATTTCTTCACACTAGGGCTAAACACTCCAGTCACCCATTCCTTGAAAATCTCAGTAGTGACCCATGCCTTGGTGTTAGCCTTCCAATGCACACACAATTTATTCTAGTCATCACTGTGTTTCTTGAAGGGTCTGGGATTTTCTGAGTGATACACCAGTAAAAGCTTCACTTTAAAATCACCACTGGCATTGGCACACATCATAAGAGTTAGCCTGTCTTTCATAGGCTTGTGTCCTGGCTGTGCCTTTTCCTCCTGAGTAATGAAGGTCCTGTTTGGCATTTTCTTCCAAAACAGGCCTGTTTCATCACAATTAAACACTTGTTGGGGGAGGAATTGTTCAGCCTCTATGAACCCCTGGAATTCACTCATAAACTTTTCAGCTGCACGTTTGTCTGAGCTGGCTGCCTCACCATGCCTCACAACACTGTATGCCACTACATTTCTTAAACCTCTCAAATCAGCCTTTGCTGGCTTTAAAATCACTCGCCTCACCACTGGTTTCAGGCATTGTCTTGACAAGATCTGCGTGCAACTTCCTTGCCTTTTCACAAATTATCGCCGTGGAAATACTATCACCCGCTATCTGTTTTTCAATGATCCACACCCCCAATAACTTCTCAACCTCATCCACTGTTTTCGATCTAGTTTTCGTTAACATATCAACCCCTTTTGCAACATTAGCTTCCTTGATCTCATTTCACTTTGCCAGGATAGAGTTGATAGTAGATGAGGTTTTCTTGTACATCCCAGCAAGCTCACTCAGACGTACGCTACTCTTATATTTTTCTATAATCTCTTTCTTCAGTTCGATGGTGTTCCTCACTTTCTTTACCACAGGGGTGCCACTAGGAAGCTTCTTTGGACCCATGGTGACTTATTTCACAGTGACAATCACTAAACCACCAAAAAAGACACCAAATGTATGTATTGTGAATGTTTGAAAGAGCACGCTGGGTAATGTTCTCTCAATGGTAAACAACTCTTCACTGGCGGGCGTCCTGCGCAGGCGGACAGGTCTAATACGTTACGAAACACGAGGGATTTTACGATACACGAAATCGAAAGAAGCTTACGAAACACAATTTTTACGAAATATGAGCCGTACGATACTCGGGGGTCCACTGTATCTTCTTTTAATAAGCCGGCCGTATCCCACTGAGGCAGGGAGGCCCAAAAGGACAAACAAAAGTAATATACTGTATATAAGAGAAGGGGTTACTAGCCCCAGGCTCCCAGCGTTTTAGTTGCCTCTTACTACACACATGGCTTACGGAGGAAGAATTCTGTTCTACTTCCCCACGGAGAATTTCAGAAGATCATTGGTGCTAAATATATATATATTTTTTTAACACACCAGCCATATCCCACCGAGGCAGGGTGACCTAAAAAGGAAAACAAACATTTTACTTTTTAAATTTAGTAATGCATACAGGAGAAGGGGTTACTAGCCCCCTTGCTCCCGGCATTTTAGTCACCTCTTATGACATGCATAGCTTACAGAGGAAGAATTCTCCACTACACAAATAACCTGCACATAGGAGAGAGGAGCTTACCACGATGTGGGAAGTAGCCACATTATACCCCTCCTGTGGGCAGTAGTTACACCATACCCATCCTGTGGACAGTAGTCAAAAGATTGCAGCAGCATATAATGGATCCAGTGATGATGAACTATTTACATGTTTATATTTGGTTACAATTGTAATGAGTTATGCAGACATGAATTCAGTTTTGTTAAATTAGGTGAATTTATCAAAAAGATGAAGTGGTATGCCTTTGCCATATTATACAATACAATTTTATTTCTTTTCTGCATTATATAAAATGTAGTTTATTTTTTTATATACAATGGACCCTCGGTTTTCGTTCACCTCCAAACTCGAACAATTATGTAAGTATTTTTGTAAGAGCTTTTGTAAGTGTATATTTGGGAGTCTGAAATGACTAATCTAATTTAAATTTGTCCTTATGAGAACAAATTCGTTCGGTAACGACACTCGAACAGCATGCTGGAAAGAATTTTCAACTAAAACTGAGGGTCCACTGTATGTAGTTTATATGTAATAAAATATTGTTAACCCTTTGACTGTCGTATATATACGTATATATACATCTTACGAGCCACTGTTTCGGACATATCTATATGCCTAAATTCTAGCGGCCTCAAATCAAGCAGGAGAAAGCTGGTAGGCCTACATGTGAGAGAATGGGTCTGTGTGGTCAGTGTGCTCAGTATATAAAAAAATCGGGCAGCCAGTGGTGCATTGTGGGAATGCCATTTCAGTAGTCCTTGTTCAGCATGCCTAGCGGTAAGAATTATCTGACTCCTTGGCGCATCTGGGACTGTTCTCTTCCTCAATGATAACTCTAACACAGATGGAAGTGTGTCTGAAGATAAATTTCATGGTTTTGAGGAGTTTGTGACCAAAAGAAATGCCCAGGATACCAGAAGGAAGGAAGAAAGTAAGAAAGGAAGGAAGAGATGAGAGGAAGGAAGGAAGGAAAGAAGAGATGAGAGGAAGGAAGGAAAGAAAGAAGAGATGAGAGGAAGGAAGGAATTAAGAAAGAAAGACAGAGAAAGGAAGGAAGGAACAAAAGAAGTAAGTAAGAAAGGAAGGAAGAAATAAAGGAAGGAATGAAGGAAGAAAGGAAGGCAGGAAGGAAGAGATGAGAGGAAGGAAGGAAGGAAATATGTAAGAAAGGAAGGAATGAAGGAAGAAAGGAAGGCAGGAAGGAAGAGATGAGAGGAAGGAAGGAAGGAAATATGTAAGAAAGGAAGGAATGAAGGAAGAAAGGAAGCTAGGAAGGTAGATATGAAGGAAAGGAGGGAGGTTGTGGGGAAGAAGACATGAGTCCCCTTTTGTGTTGACAGGTTGACAGGCAGTGTGGGGATGGTGAGTAATGGTATAATATGTCATTTTGACAGCTGCCTTACCCTGACTCAGCAAATTTAGATGTCTACACACACACACACACACACACACACACACACACACACACACACACACACACACACACACACACACACATAGCTTGGAGCTTTGTAGTGCTAATTGCAGTTGATGGAAAGTGTCCAGTCATTATATATGTGTATATATATTATAGAACAATAGTAATAAACAATTTTTTTTATTGTTGGTTGGTGTAAACAATATAATGATACTAATGTTTGTGCAATTATTGTGTTGCATACGAGTGTATATATATACATTGCACCGTACTTTGGTCTCACAGGCCACATAAGTTATGTAAAAAAATAAAATAGTGAAAAAACAAACCTACGAAAGGAAGTAAACCAAAGTTTACCGGGTGAGCGGCATTCGCCGCTGTTGCCATACGTGGCTCATTTTTTGCCAACTTTACCGCTCTATATCTTGGTAAGTACTGATCGCAAATTTTTTTTTGGGGGGGGGATTTAAACAATCAGAAAAATAATCTTAACATTTTGATAAGAAAAAATCATTTTTTTTTCGAATATTTTGCGACATGAAATGACAGTTTCAGAAAGGGGTCTCTGACAAAATGTTAAGATTATTTTTCTGATTGTTTAAATCCCCCCCAAAAAATTTTGCGATCAGTACTTACCGAGATATAGAGCGGTAAAGTTGGCAAAAAATGAGCCGCGTATGGCAACAGCAGCGAATGCCGCTCGCCCGGTTAACTTTGGTTTACTTCCTTTCGTAGGTTTGTTTTTTCACTATTTTATTTTTTTACGTAACTTGTGTGGCCTGTGAGACCAAAGTACGGTGCAATGTATATACAGTGGTCCCTCGGTTTTCGTGCATCTCCAAAGTCGAACATTTATGTAAGTGTATTTTCGTAAGTGCTGTTGCAAGTGTATTTTTGGGGGTCTGAAATAGACTAACCTACATGACATTATTTCTTAAGGAAGTAAATTCGTTCGGTAATGGCACTTGAACAGCATTCTGGAACGAATTTTCGGCGAAAACCGAGGGACCACTGTATATACACTCGTTGTATGCAACACAATAATTGCACAAACATTAGTATCATTATATTGTTTACAAAACTTGTTTACACCAACCAACAATAAAAAAAATTGTTTATTACCGCTCTATATCTCAGTAAGTACTGATCGCAAAATTTTTTTGGGGGGATTTAAACAATCAGAAAAATAATCTTAACATTTTGATAAGAAAAAATAATTTTTTTTTTTCGAATATTTTTCGACATGAAATGACAGTTTCAGAAAGGGGTCTCTGACTGTCAAAGGGTTAAATACCAAAGAAAACCACTAGCATGTTGTACACTTTGGACAGACTGTTGGTTTCATTAGAAATACACAATGCAGCATCACTTGATCTGCCATGTTTTCATTGCATTTATACATTGTAATCATTGCATGTTGCTGATTTTATTACCTAATGAGTAGATATGCTATAATACAATACGTACTGGGAAACCTAATTGTGCATTTTTTAAATTTAGTACGTACTCTTAAATTATTGTTATTATAATCAAAACTAAGTGCTAACCTGTCAGGATCATACAGTTCTGTCTTTCTGTTAAAAAAGTGTTTTAGAATAAATAACCTACAATTGCTTTTATATTAATTTTGCAGGAGTTTCCCAGAACATTTTCAAGAAGAAACAATGTTCACAGGGGGACTGCAAGCCACTAAGCTAAAAGAAGAATTCCGTGAACATTTCCGCAACATTAGTCGCATTATGGATTGTGTTGGGTGCGACAAATGTCGATTGTGGGGCAAGTTGCAGGTAGGAAGATAGGCAATAGGCCATAAATGTCATTTGTTTTTGTTTCTTTGTGTGCATATGTCTAAATAGCTACATGCATATGACAAGGTAATGATCTAACTACGTACTTACCTTTGCTTTGTAGGTAGTTGCAATTTTTTCACCAGTTGACATAACTGTTGCAGGTTACTGGTTTGGGGACGGCTCTGAAGATCCTATTCTCGGGTAACTTTGATCAGCCTTTGGACCAGCAATTAAATTTGTCAGCAGTGAAACAAACCAAGTTTCAACTGTCACGAGGAGAAATTGTTTCTCTTTTCAATGCCTTTGGAAGGTTAGTAAATTTGTTTTGCTTATTTTACAAAATTTATTTTATGACCATTTTCTGGTTTCATCTGTTACCAAATGGATTCATTTTTTGTTTTTGTTTGTGTGTGTGTGCATGTGTACTCACCTAGTTGTGGTTGCAGGGTCAAGTCACAGCTCCTGGCCCCACCTCTTCACTGGCCGCTACTCGGTCACTCTACCTGCTCCATGAGCTTATCATACCTCTCCTTAAAGCTATGTATGGATCCTGCCTCCACTACATCACTTCCCAGACTATTCCACTTCCTGACAATTCTGTGACTGAAGAAATACTTCCTAACATCTCTGTGGTTCATCTGAGTCTTCAACTTCCAACTGTGACCCCATGTTGCTGTGTCCCACCTCTGGAACATTGTCTCTGTCCACCTTGTCTATTCCTCTCAGTATTTTATATGTCGTTATCATATTCCCTCTATCTCTCCTGTCTTCCAGTGTCATCAGGTCGATTTCTCGTAACCTCTCCTCGTAGGACATACCCCTTAGCTCCGGGACTAGTCTTGTTGCAAATCTTTGCACTTTCTCTAGTTTCCTTACATGCTTGGCTAGGTGAGAGTTCCAAACTGGCACTGCATACTCCAGTATGGGCCTAACGTACACAGTGTACAGGGCCCTGAAGGACTCCTTATTAAGATGTCCGAATGCTGTTCTTAGGTTTGCCAGGCGTCCGTATGCTGCAGCAGTTATTTGGTTGATGTGCGCCTCAGGAGATGTGCCCGGTGTTATACTCACCCCAAGATCCTTTTCCTTGAGTGAGGTTTGTACGCTCTAGCCCCCTAAACTATACTCTGTCTGTGGTCTTCTTTGATCTTCCCAATCTTCATGACTTTGCACTTGGTGGGGTTGAATTCCAGGAGCCAGTTGCTGGACAAGGTCTGCAGCCTGTCCAGATCCCTCTGTAGTTCTGCCTGGTCCTCTTCCGATTGAATTTTTCTCATCAACTTTGTGTGTGTGTGTGCATGTGTGTGTGTGCATGTGTGTGTGTGCATGTGTGTGTGTGCATGTGTGTGTACGTGCATGTGTGTGTACGTGCATGTGTGTGTACGTGCATGTGTGTGTACGTGCATGTGTGTGTACTCACCTAGTTGTGGTTGCAGGGGTCAAGTCACAGCTCCTGGCCCCACCTCTTCACTGGCCGCTACTTGGTCACTCTACCTGCTCCATGAGCTTATCATACCTCTCCTTAAAGCTATGTATGGATCCTGCCTCCACTACATCACTTCCCAGACTATTCCACTTCCTGACAACTCTTTGACTGAAGAAATACTTCCTAACATCCCTGTGGTTCATCTGAGTCTTCAACTTCCAACTGTGACTCCTTGTTGCTGTGTCCCACCTCTGGAACATTCTGTCTCTGTCCACCTTGTGTCTTGTGTGTGTGTGTGTGTGTGTGTGTGCAGTGCTTGTGACTGGCTGATAATCAAGAAACTGAACAGTACGGTTTTTTTATCCAGATGTTGGCAATTATTTTGGTTGGCTGCCCACTTCACATTCATTTATTTTAAGGAAATGTTGTATCAGGTTTTGCGGATGCATAGGGTAAGTGGTGGATTATTAACCCTTTCAGGGTGGGTCCCATAGTACTATGGCTTTGAAGCACAAGTCAGGCCCGTTGTTCTACACCATAAGATCAGCTCACTTATACAAGCTGTGAGTGGTAAATTTGGGCCTAGATATGAGAGAATGGGTCATTGCTGTAAGTGTGCACTATATAAAAAGAAAATCCAGCAGCAAGCATTGCATAATGGGTAAAAAAAAAAGGGACTGTTTTTGGTTTAAAACAGCAACTTTGTGGTATATTTTCACGTGGTTTGTATTGTTGTATTCTCAGTTTCTTGGTCTCGTTTGATTGAATGGAAGATATATTACAGAAATGGAGATGATTTTGATTGGTTTCAGGACTGAAAGTGGCTTGAAATTGACCTCAAGTAGCGGAAATGTTCGATTTTTGCCGATATTCCAGAGTACACAAATTACATCACTCGTCCAATTCACGTTCAACTGGTTGGTCTAATGCATGTCCACGTATGCGTTGACATTATTTATACAATTATTACAATAATGCAATAGTCTGCATAACAGTAAATTTTCTATTTTTTGTGTGAATAAAAATTCAAAATGGAAAGCACGTGTAATATAGGAGAGGCCTGAGGATGTGACTAATGAACAGAGGAAATGTTTAAGTTTTTTAACCTTTTGACTGTCGGAGGCCCCATTCTGAAACTGTCATTCTATGTCGCAAAATTTTGGAAAAAAAAAAATATTTTCTCTTATGAAATGATAGAGAATCTTTTCCCGATTGTAATGACACCAAAAGTATGAAATTTGATGGAAAACTTACGAAATTACGGTCTTGCAAAGTTAGCTATGTCAGCGACATATACACATCGGCGATTTCGCCGACTTTGAGTCCTATTTTCGGCCAATTCCATTGTTATAGTCGACCAAACAGGGTCTAGAATAAACAATGCAGACATTCCTGGCACTAAAATAAGATGTTATCTGTTCATTAGTCATGTCTTTAGGCCCCTCTTATATTACTAATGCTTTCTATTTTGATTTTTTTATTCACTCAAAAAATAGAAGATTTATTGTTATGCAGACTATTGCATTATTGTAAAAACGGTATAAATAATATCTGTGCATGTGTGAAAAAATATTAGACTCACCAGTTGATGTGTATTGGACGCGTGGCATGATTTGTTTACTCTTGAACATTGGCAAAAATCGAACATTTCTGCTACTTTGAGCTCAATTTCAAGATCGTTTTCATCATGAAACTAATCAAAATCATCTCTACTCCTGTAATATGTTTTCCATTCTATCAAATGAGACCATGAAAAAGATACAACAATAAATACTACATATATGAAAATACACCTCAAATTCGGCGTTTTATTCCAAAAACATGGTTGAAGTTTTTATTTTCTCATGCACTGCGTGCTGCAGGATTTTTTTATACCGCGCACACTGACCACACAGACCCATTCTCTCATATGTGGGCCTACCAGCTTTCTCCCGTTTGATTTGAGGCCGCTAGAATTTGTGAGTATATATACGTCCGAAACACTGGCTCGTAAGACGTATATATACGTACAACCGAAACAGTCAAAGGGTTAATTTTGTGTGAAATTGGTCAAATTACCAGTTTATGATCACTTTATTGGGTAGTTGAAATAGGTAAAAAGGTGGTTTCTTGTGCTCAGTCGATACAATAGGAGGAATACTAGCGAAATAGCTATAAATTTGATCGACTGGAACAGTAGAATTGGCTAAAAATAGGGCTCAAAGAGGGAGAAATCACCGATATGTGAATGTCGTGGAGACGGCTAACTTTGCGAGAGTGTAATTCTGTAAGCTTTCCATCAAATTTCATACTTTTAGTTTCATTACCTTCGGAAAAGGATTATCAATTCATAAGAAAAAAATAATTTTTTTTTTTAAATTCTTCAACCCTGAGAGCAAGTTTCAGATCAGGGGTTCCAACCCTGAAAGGGTTAAAAACTGGGAGAGAGTCTCTAAATCGGATCCACTGTTGGTTTAGCTAAATTTATGCTGACTACCTTAATGGTTCAGTCTGGCTGTATGCACAGAAATAATGTAAATGTAAGGCGAGATGCCATTCAAGCTGAGACAGGTAGCCAAATGGTATTGGAAGTTATATTTGTCGACATTAGAGGAAGTGCCAGTGCACCTGTAAACTAGAGAACATTAACCCTTTCAGGGTCCATCCCGTAGATCTACAGCTATGAAGCCAGGGTCCAAGCTGTAGATCTACGCCATGAGCTCAGCTCACTCAGATAACCTGTGAGTGGTAAATTTGGGCCTAGATATGAGAGTACATCTATGTGGTAAGTGTGCACCACATAAAACAAATCCTGCAGCATGCAGTGCATAATGAGAGAAAAAACTGCAACTTTGCAGTGTTTTTGTATGTTTATTACAGTTGTTTTTGCGATTTCCTGGTCTCATTTGATAGAATGGAAGAAATATTACAGAAGTAGAGATGATTTTGATTGATTTTAGTACTGAAAATGGCTTGAAACTGAGCTCAAAGTAGCGGAAATGTTCAATTTTTGCCAATGTTCAAGAGTAAACTAATGACGTCATGCGTCTAATATGCATCAGCTGGTGGGTCTAATACATGTTCACGAATGTGCTGATATTATTCATACAATTATTACAACATTGCATAAGAGTAAATCTTCTATTTTTTGGTGTGAATAAAAAATCAAAATGGAATTCATTTGTAAAGCCTGAAAACATAATTAATGAACAGAGGAAATGTTAGTTTAGTGCCAGGAATGCCTGCATTGTTTATTCTGGACAATATTTTGAAATTGGAATATTTTGAACTTTGTGTTAAATTGGCCAAATTACCAATTTCCGATCACTTTATTGGGTAATTGAAACAGTTGACTGGGTGATTTCTTGTGCTCAATTGATAAAATAGAAGTAATATTAGTGAAATAGCTAAGAATTTGGTCGACTGGAAAATTGTAATTGGCCTAAAATGGGAGTCAAAGTTGGCAAAATCACTGATGCGTAAATATTGCTGACACATCAAATTTAACAAATGCATAACTTCGCCAATTTTCCATCAAATTTCATACTTTTTGTTTTATTACCTTCAGAAAAAGATTCTCTACCATTTTATAAGAAAAACTTAACAATTTTTTTTTTTTTTTAATTCTTGGACCCTGGCTGTCACTCTGAGATTTGGCCTCTGGACCCTGAAAGGGTTAATTGGGTGTAAAATTGGTGTAAGAGTTTATTACTGTATTGGTCTTACATGTGTTAAACAGGCAAGTCACTACCTCAGGTTCATTAAACCTGGATACAGAACTACTAAAGAGGAAATAGATAAATTACATAAATGTCCTCGTCAGTGAGAAGCATCAACCCCCCCCCAGTCTGTTTTATGGGTTACAGAATTACAGTGGACCCCGAGGTTCGGTCATAATCCATTCCAGGAGCTAGACCTTAACTCGAACTGTTCGAAAGTCGAACCCTTATTTCCCATAAGAAATAATGTAAATACAATTAATCCATTCCAGACACCCAAAAATATTCACAAAAAAATTAATTTTGTGAAGATTAACTATAGTTTTACATACACAAAACAATTATAAATACGTATATATAATGTAATGAATTTATAATTAAACATTTAAAATAACATTTACTTACCTTTATTGAAGGACTTGCTGGCATCTGGAAGATAGGGAGGAGGACAGGGGGGGGAGGGCTTAGTGTTATGGAGGGGGATTCCCCTTCCAAAGGACTTCAGGTAACAAGTCCCTCTCTGGGGTTACTTCCCTTTGTCTTTTAATCCCACTAGGACCAGCTTGAGAGTCACTAGACCCCTGTCTAGAAAAATAACTGTCCAGAGTGCTCTGTTTCTGACGTCTCTTTTAACATTTTCCTGAAGTGGGACAAGGTTTTGTCATTGAACAAGTTGCAGATGTGGCTTGTTTCAGCTTGCTCAGGGTGAAATTCTTCAACAAAACTGCACATCGTTCCACTTTGAGCAAATTTCCTTAATCCGTGAAGAAGGCACCTCACCCTGCCCATCTTCCTTCTCCTGTGAATCAATTTCCTCTAATGTGGTCTGATGGTGTTGTAGATGAAGCTCTTGCAGCTATTCAGTGGTTAGGTCTACCCTGTGGTCCTCCACCAACTCTTCCACATCCTCACCACTCACCTCCAACCCCAGGGACTTGCCCAATGCCACAATATTTTCCACAACAGGCACAGGGTCGTCAGGGTCAGCCTCAAATCCTTCAAAATCCGTCTTTTCAACACAATCCGGCCACAGTGGTCTCCAAGCAGAGTTCTAAGTCCTGGAAGTCACTCCCTCCCAAGCCTTGCCTATAAGGCCTATGCAATGGAGGATACTGAAGTGATCTTTCCAGAACTCAATTAGGATCAACTCAGTGTCCGAGGTCACTTCAAAGCACTTTTGAAACACTGCTTTTGTGTACAGTTCTTGAAGTTAGAAATGACCTGCTGGTCCATGAGCTGGAGGAGAGGAGTGGTGTTAGGAGGCAAGAACTTCACTTTTATAAAACTGAAGTTCTCAGACAAATAGTCTTCCAAGTTGTGAGGATGAGCAGGAGCATTGTCCAGTAGCAGGAGGCACTTGAGTCCCAATTTCTGTTCCAGGAGGTATTTCTTCACACTGGGGCCAAACACTCCAGTGAGCCATTCCAGGAAAATTGCCTTCGTGACCCATGCCTTGGTGGTTAGCCTTCCAAAACACACACAAATTATTCTTGTTCACATTGTGTTTCTTGAACACTGGGATTTTCAGAGTGATACACCAGTAAAGGTTTCACTTTAAAATCCCCACTAGCATTACTACACAACATGAGAGTTAGCCTGTCTTTCATAGGCTTATGTCCTGGCAGTGCCTTTTCCTCCTGAGTAATGTAGGTCCTGTTTGGTATTTTCTTCCAAAACAGGCCTGTTTCATCACAATTAAACACTTGTTGGGGTTCGAATTTTTCAGTGTCTTCAAACCCTTTAAATTCACTCACAAACTTTTCAGCAGCACGTTTGTCTGAACTGGCTGCCTCACCATGCCTTACAACACTGTGTATGCCACTACGTTTCCTAAATCTGTCAAACCAGCCTTTGCTGGCTTTAAAATCACATGCATCAGCATTGGTTCCAGGCATTGTCTTGACAAGATCTGCATGCATCTGCCTTGCCTTTTCACAAATTATCGCCATGGAAACACTATCACCCGCTATCTGTTTTTCATTGATCCACACCGCCAACAATTTCTCAACCTCATCCACTGTTTGTGGTCTATTTTTGGCAAACATCTCAACGCCTTTTGCAACATTCGTTTCCTTGATTTCTTTTCTCTTTGCCAGGATAGAGGTGATAGTAGATTGTTTTTTTTTTTTTTGTACAGTGGACCCCCGGAAATCGGCTGGTCTGATTATTGGCCGGCTCGATTATCGATCGTTTTTTTCGGCCCAATTTTTGCCCGATTATCGGCCCGCGTCCCAGACCTGTCCGCCTGCCCTGCGCAGGCGTCGTAAGCCAGTCTAGCTTTGTTTACACTTGAGTGAACAATACCCAGTGTGCTCATTAAAGCATTTCACAATAATCTTATTATGTTTATTGCTTGTTTAGTGATTGTCACTGTGAAATAAGTCACCATGGGTCCAAAGAAGCTTCCTAGTGGCACCCCTGTGGCTAAGAAAGTGAGGAACACCATCGAAGTGAAGGAGGAGATAGTTGAAAAATATGAGTGGCATACGTGTGGGGGAGCTTGCCAGGATGTACGGAAAAAACAAATCTACTATCACCTCTATCCTGGCAAAGAGAAAAGAACTCAAGGAAGCTGATGTTGCAAAAGGTGTTAACATGTTTGCCAAACTCTGCTTGGAGACCACTGTGGCCGGATTGTGTTGAAAAGAGGGATTTTGAAGGATTTGAGGCTGACCCTGACGACCCTGTGCCTGTTGTGGAAGATATTGTGGCATTGGGCAAGTCCCTGGGGTTGGAGGTGAGTGGTGAGGATGTGGAAGAGTTGGTGGAGGACCACAGGGTAGACCTAACCACTGAAGATCTGAAAGAGCTTCATCAGGAACAGCATCAGACGACATTTAAGGAAATTGATTCAGAGGAGGAGGATGGACAGGGTGAGGTAGTAACTTCTTCAGAGATTAAGGAAATGTGTTCTATATGGACCAAGTTGCAGACATTTGTTGAAAAACACCACCCTGAGCAAGCTGAAATAAGCCATCTCTTCAACCAGTTCAGTGACAGAGCCATGTTGCACTTCAGGAAAATGTTAGAGGCGCCAGAAACAGAACACTCTGGACAGTTACTTTTCTACACAGGGGTCTAGTGACTCAGGCTGGTCCTAGTGACATTAAAAGAAAAAGAAGGGAAGTAACCCCAGATTAGGACTTTTTACCTGAAGTCCTTATGGAGGGGGATTCCCCTTCCAAACACTAACCCCTTCCCCTGTCCTCCTCCCTATCTTCCAGATACCAGCAACTCTCTTCAATAAAGGTAAGTAAATGTTATTTATTATTATGTTATTTATTATTTATGTATTATTTTGTGTTAATAATGTTTTGTGTATGTAAAATTATAGTTAATCTTTACAAAATTATTTTTTTGTAAATATTTTTGGGTGCCTGGAATGGATTAATTGTATTTACATTATTTCTTATGGAAAATAAAGGTTCAGAAATTGGCCAGTTCGATTTTAGGCCTAGCTCCTGGAACGGATTAGGGCCAATTTCCGGGGGTCCACTGTACATCCTGACAAGCTCACTCACACGTAAGCCACTCTCATATTTTTCTACTAGTATCTCCTTCAGTTCGATGGTGTTCCTCACTTTCTTTACCACAGGGGTGCCACTAGGAAGCTTCTTTGGACCCATGGTGACTTATTTCATAGTGATAATCACTAAATAGCAATAAGCACAATAAATTTATTGTGAAATGTTTGAATGAGCACACTGGGTAATGGTCTCTCAATGGTAAACAAAGCTAGACTGGGCTCACAACGCCTGTGTGGCAAGGCGCGCAAGTGCGGGCAGGCGGACAGGTCTGGTACCCGGACCGATAGTCTGGGAAATGACCGGTTGGCGGGGAAAATTTGGACCGAAAAAAGCAATCGAAACTCAAACTGACCGATACTCAGACCGACCGAACCTCGGGGGTCCACTGTATGTGGATTATTATTATTATTATGAGGAGCACTAAACCTGTAGGGATTATACAGTGACTATGTGGGTGGGGATGGAAGGCATTCAGGCTTAATTCAGAGAAGTGAAGCACAGATCCAA
The DNA here is from genome assembly GCA_009830355.1 of Cherax destructor. Lineage (NCBI taxonomy): Eukaryota > Metazoa > Arthropoda > Malacostraca > Decapoda > Parastacidae > Cherax > Cherax destructor. The sequence goes on from WNWK01024466.1 coordinate 22,303, forward strand.
TTCCCTAGATTCGGAGCCCCACACCACCATCGAGGAACCTCCCTTCACGGATGAATTTTATGGAGATTTGTTGTAAACATAGGATGTACAGTGGTCCCTCGGTTTTAGCCGAAAATTCGTTCCAGAATGCTGCTCAAGTGCCATTACCGAACGAATTTACTTCCTTAAGAAATAATGTCACGTAGGTTAGTCTATTTCAGACCCCCAAAAATACACTTGCAACAGCACTTACGAAAATACACTTACATAAATGTTCGAGTTTGGAGATGCACGAAAACCGAGGGACTAGAATCTAAAATATTTTGTACAAGAGTATTTATTACCTTAGACTAAGACATTCATAAAGCTATTTAAGATTTGGGCAGAATGGAAAACTGCATATATGAATCATGCTCTGCATTTCTGCCTCTTAAGAGTTTTAAAAAGTAGAATAATTTTTGTATATAAACAAGAAAATTACTGGATAGTGTACTCTGGAAACAGCTAGGCCACAGGATGTAGCATTGCCACCTGTGTTTATTGCCAGTAGCAAGACATTTTTGTTTTTAAAGTAATATGCTTCTTATGTGTCTTTAGAATTCATCTTGGATAAGGAGTAAATTAAATTAGTTATACTTTTAGTTGTAAAACAAAAGCCTATACTAATTGTTTTACATGATGGATTGCTGGTGTCTTTTTTCTGTCTCATAAACACGCAAGATTTTAAGTACGTCTTGCTACTTCTACTTAGGTCACACTACACATGCATGTTTTTTGTTTTGTTTTTTTCAACAAACTCTCGAAACTCTTCAAAGGTATATCAAAGGCATATCAAAGGTATACCGCAAAA
>WNWK01024467.1:0-29703 GCA_009830355.1 Cherax destructor
TATATATATATATATATATATATATATATATATATATATATATATATATATATATATATATATATATATATATATATACATATATATATATATATTTTTTTATTAACACATCGGCCGATTCCCACCAAGGCAGGGTGGCCCTGAAAAGAAAACTTTCATCATCATTCACTCCATCACTGTCTTGCCAGAAGGGTGCTTTACACCACAGTTACAAAACCCAACACTTACACCCTCCTTCAGAGTGCCGGCACTGTACTTCCCATCTCCAGAACTCAAGTCCGGCCTGCCGGTTTCCTGAATCCCTTCATAAATGTTACTTTGCTCACACTCCAACAGCACGTCAAGTTTTAAAAAACCATATGCCTCCATTCACTCCTATCAAATACGCTCACACATGCTTGCTGGAAATCCAAGCCCCTCGCACACAAAACTTCCTTTACCCCTCCCTCCAACCTTTCCTAGGCCGACCCCTACCCCGCCTTCCCTCCACTACAGATTTATACACTCTCGAAGTCACTCTGTCTCGTTCCATTCTCTCTACATGTCCAAACCACCTCAACAACCCCTCCTCAGCTCTCTGGACAATCGTTTTGGTAATCCGCACCTCCTCCTAATTTCCAAACTCCGAATTCTCTGCATTATATTCACACCACACATTGACCTCAGACATGACATCTCCACTGCCTCCAGCCTTCTCCTCGTTGCAACATTCATCACCCATGCTTCACACCCATATAAGAGCGTTGGTATAACTATACTCTCATACATTCCCTCTTTACTTCCATGGACAAGGTTCTTTGTCTCCACAGACTCCGAAGTGCTCCACTCACCCTTTTCCCCTCATCAATTCTATGATTCACCTCATCCTTCATAGACCCATCCGCCGACATGTCCACTCCCAAATATCTGAATACATTCACCTCCTCCATACTCTCTTCCTCCAATCTGGTATCCAATCTTTCGTCACCTATTCTTTTGTTATCCTCATCACCTTACTCTTTCCTATATTCACTTTCAATTTTCTTCTTTTACACACCCTACCAAATTCATCCACCAACCTCTGCAGCTTCTCTTCAGAATCTCCCAAAAGCACAGTGTCATCAGCAAAAAGCAACTGTGACAACTCCCACTTTGTATTTGCTTCTTTATCTTTTAGCCCAACACCTCTTGCCAAGACCCTCGCATTCACTTCTCTTACAACCCCATCTATAAATATATTGAACAACCACGGTGACATCACACATCCTTGTCTAAGGCCCACTTTTACTGGGAAATAGTCCCCTTCCCTCCTACACACTCTAACCTGAGCCTCACTATCCTCATAAAAACTCTTCACTGCTTTCAGTAACCTTCCTCCTATTCCATACACCTGCAACATCTGCCACATTGCCCCCTATATATATATAGTATAGTATATGTATATATATATATATATATATATATATATATATATATATATATATATATATATATATATATATATATATATATATATATACTGATTATCATAATGGTATATAATAAAAAATTACAGTACAACTGGATTTGAAATTTTATTTAAAAAAAAATCCGAATTTTAACATGTAAAGATCAACAAGACTGATGTATGTGTGTATGACTGTAGGTAAGTTGTCTTTGTATAGTGTATGTGTGTATGTGTACTGTTGTTCTGTTATGTTAGCTTAGTGAGAGAAATGACACTTCTTGCTTCGTGTTAATTCCCGAAATCTTGGTACTAATGGAGTAATAGCTAGTGGAAGACAGTGGTGGAGGTGTTCACTGGTCATACAGGAGTGGAACTTGTTCTTACCAAATTCATAGTTGAGAACACAGACTGGCAGCAGTGGGTGGACCCAAACATTGTCAGAATCTGGACTGCTAATCTGTGAAGCCTGGGAAAATTCCCAATGGATCTTTCCTTTGACCAAAATGTTTCTGGTGCAGAATCACAGAGTACTTGTCTCAGCCTCACAGAGTACTTGTCTCAGCCTCACAGAGTACTTGTCTCAGCCTCACATTCTCTTGGAAGTCAATGAGTTACAGCATCTACCCATTTGAAGGTTTGTTTTGCATCGACTGAGAATTCTGTGATACCCGCCACTAGAAAGGGGTTTTGAACGATCACAAGCAACTGTTTTCCAAAAATGAAGTCATCAAAGCGTAACTTAATTTTTTTTTATCAGCTTCTCAATGAAATAGACATATTTAGTATCTGTTTCATCATTACGTTGCTCCAAAAATCTGGGGAAATGTAAAAGTTGGCTGTGAATATCGTTAGAGAAAAGTTCGTTTCTTCTGGAAAGCTCGAATTGTTGAGATCATGTTGAAGATCGTGTGTGTTTACCCTTGCAATTTAGCGTTAAGATCGTTCAGATGTTACATTATGTCTGCCAAAAATCCAACACTCTCCATTTTCTTGTCATCTTCCAGAAAATCTGAAAATGTCTTTACTTTCACATTGTTTTGATCCTTGAGGAAAGTCTAACTCTTTCCTGATTGCCGAAAATCGCTCCAAAACCCTCCCCTTGCTCAACCATCTTACATCGTTGTGAAGGAATTTGATGTGAGGAATTTGATCACAGCACGATTCAATACTAAATACCCCATAAATGTACTTATTCATAAAAGAGGTGGGCACAGCAAATTAAAATCAAACTTGCTATAAAGAAAGTGAGAAAACCCGAAATCATTCCTTGCACAAACGCAAATTCACAACTTTCCCGAAATTCAAAGTTGCACCGGGGTCACCAGACTTCCCAGCCCATAAGCGGCCAAACTCTTTTACCAAAATGCCAAAAAAGCCAACTTTATTGCACAAGTGATAATTACCAATATGAATTACCATTGAATGGAAGAAAATATCACTATTTAGCTATTTAGCTATTCTAGAATGCTGCATTCCATTCAGTGTATTAATCCCGCTATTGTGTACCACCTGATCCTGAACCTGGTAAAAGCTGTTATTTAACTAAGCTTTCTCCTGAAGCCCGCGGTCCAACTGCAACACTCAGAAGGTCCGGATTCGGACCGCCGGCCGCCAATTGAGTTGCCCTGCTCTAGATAAAGAATAAGAACAGAAACAAACCAAGCAAACCAAGAAAAATTAATGAAAATTAGCTATTGGTCACATTAAATTGAACAAACTCGTGAAAGATAATACTGATTATGGGTTTTAATCCCTTTAGTAGCAGATCACTTGCCAGCTAGGGAGACTACACTTACCTCTTGCCGTCTCCAGCAGAGTGGAAGAGGTGAAAATGCAGCTGGACTAGTACTGAGGATCGAAGCCGTGGAGACCGGAGCTGCGTTCAAAGTTTGGTGTCAGAGGGTAGAGCAGCAATAGTGAGGAAGCTTTGGAGATGACATTGACAGTTGGAAGACATGCAGACACACAACTCGTGTGAGTGTGAGTGTTAGTTAGTTAGTTACCATTTTGTCCTAGGCACATGTCGATTAGACACTAGGCCTGTTGTATGTATGTGTGTGTGTGTGTAACGAAACACTTCGAAATGTTTCAGCCCCGCCGGGAATTGAACCCGGGCCCTCCGTGCGTAAAGCAAGAGCGCTAGCCACCATGCCATCGGGGCGTGTGTGTGTGTGTGTGTGTACTCACCTAATTGTCGTTGCAGGGGTCGAGACTCAGCTCCTGGCCCCGCCTCTTTGCTGTCCGCTACTGGGTCTCTGCTCTCCCTGCTCCATGAGCTTTATCATACCTTGTCTTAAAACTATGTATGGTTCCCGCCTCCACTATATCGTTCGCTAGATTATTCCACTTCCTAACTACTCTATGGCTGAAGAAATGCTTCCTAACATCCCTTTGACACATCTGAGTCTTCAGCTTCCAGTTGTGTCCCCTTGTTTCTGTATTCTCTCTCTGGAACATCCTGTCACTGTCTACCTTGTGTGTGTGTGTGTGTGTGTGTGTGTGTGTGTGTGTGTGTGTGTGTGTGTGTGTGTGTGTGTGTGTGTGTGTGTGTAGTAGTAGTAGTAGTAGTAGTTGCAGTAGAAGTAGTAGTTGTAGTGGTAGTAGTGTGTGTGTTTTGGTGTACTCACCTAATTGTGGTTGCAGGGGTCGAGTCATAGCTCCTGTGTGTGTGTACTCACTATATGTGGTTGCAGGGGTTGATTCATAGCTCCTGGCCTAGCCTCTTCACTGGTCGATATTAATTCACTCTCTCCCTGCTCCATGAGCTTTATCATACCTTTTCTTAAAGCTATGTATGGATCCTGCCTCCACTAAATCACTTTCTGGACTGTTCCACTTCTTGTCAACTCTGTGACTGAAGAAATACTTCCTAACATCCCTGTGATTCATCTGAGTCTTCAACTTCCAATTGTGACCCCTTGTTGCTGTGTCCCATCTCTGGAACATCCTGTCTCTGTCCACCTTGTCAATTCCTCTCAGAATTTTATGTTGTTATCATGTCCTCCCTATCCCTCCTGTCTTCCAGTGTTGTCAGGTTGATTTCTCTTAACCTCTCCTCGTAGGACATACCCTAGCTCCGGGACTAGTTTTATGTGTTAGTTACCATTTGTCCAAGGCACTTGTCACAAAGACACTTGGCCTGCTTGTTTGTTTGTTTGTTTGTGTGTGTGTGTGTGTGTGTCTTTGTACTCTCCTATGTATGTATGTGACTATTTTGTGTGTGTGTGTGTGTTTGTATGTACTCACCTAATTGTGGCTGCAGGGGTCGAATCACAGCTCCTGGCCCCGCCTCTTCACTGGCCGCTACTCGGTCCCTCTTCCCGCTCCATGAGCTTTATCATACCTATTCTTAAAGCTATGTATAGATCCTGCCTCCACTTCATCAATTCCAAGACTATTCCACTTCCTGACAACTCTGTGACTGAAGAAATACTTCCTAACATCCCTGTGATTCATCTGAGTCTTCAACTTCCAACTGTGGCCCCTTGTTGCTGTGTCCCATCTCTGGAACATCCTGTCTCTGTCCACCTTGTCGATTCCTCTCAGTATTTTATATGTGTGTCTCTTTGTGTATGAGTAACTCTCACAATCGTGATTTTTTGAGCACACATGTAATAGTAGTATTTTAAAAAGTATTGGCTGGTATTGGCTGTTTTTTAACCGATACCGATATTTTAGTGGATGCCGAGTATATACATGACAAACACGTTAATTTGCGTTATGGTGAGGGTTCGATTCCCGGCGAAGAGGTGGAAACATTGGACGTGTTCCATGGCCGGGCTCAGAGAGTAGAGAAACTATCGAAACTCTTCAAAGGTACATCAAAGGTAAAGGTACACCGGTTGTCTAAGTTCACCCATCAGTAAGATGGGTACCTGGGTGTTAGTGGACTGGTGTCGGTCGCATCCTGGGAGAAAACTGACCTAATTTGCTCGAAATGCTCAGCATAACAAGCGTCTTTCTATATAGTAGTATCATTGATGTCAGCTAGGCCTGTATACCTTGTACATGTACTTGCAGTAAATGAAGTCATTGATTTATATTTTATTTGATGGTTGAATAGAGGGCCGCAATTTTTCATTGAGTCTACCCCAGTAATAGAATCTCCCATTTTCTATAATGGTCCCATTCTCTATGAAATCGTCGCGCACTAAAAGAACAAACTACAGTATATTTCTCGATTGCAAACAAACCATACCACGGGTGGGGTTCGAACCCGCGGTCAGAGTGTCTCAAAACTCCAGACCGTCGCGACGGTCTGGACGGTCTGAACTCTCTGACCGCGGGTTCGACCACCCGTGGTATGGTTTACAGTATATTTCTTTCTGCTTTGCAGTATGTAGTTTACATGTAATAAAATATTTTTAAGCACCAAAGAAAGCCACTAGCTTTCTGTAAATATTTATTTGTTTATTTTTAATCTAAATCTATAAGATTCGATAAGATTTGCTCGGATTTTTAACCCGGGGGGTTCGCCTCTCAGGATAACTCAGGAAAGTCATTTTGTCATGGAGGACTGTCCTTTCTTATTTCTTTTAGGGTCAGTCAATCTCGTCCCCCAAGATTTAACCCATATCAGTCGACTAACACACAGGTACCTAATTACTGCTAGGTAAACAGGGGCAGCAAGTAGGTGTTAGGAAACATTACTAATGAGTTCATCCATGCTGGGGATTGAACCAAACACTAGACACTCAGTGTTTGAGGCGAAAGCGTTCCCAACCGAATCACGGGACAAATATATTGTTTTATACACACACAACCAGCACATAGAAGAGAGGAGCTTACGACGACGTTTCGGCCCGACTTGGACCATTTACAAAGTCACACTGGTCCAAGTCGGACCGAAACGTCGTCGTAAGCTCCTGTCTTCTATGTGCGGGTTGTGTGTGTATTGTTCCAGTCACGGTATTGTGCCTTTTTTGTTATATTGTTTTAATTGTGTTCAACTATTGAATAAGGCCTTTGTTTAAAAATTGTTGTGCCATTCAGAAGAGTTATTTTTGAGAAGAGATTACCGTAACAATGAAAAATTCCTATAGCATACATAGGAGGGATTACCAATAGACCCCTGGCTGTCTTCAAGCAGGCACTGGACAGGCACCTAAAGTCGGTACCTGACCAGCCAGGCTGTGGTTCGTACTTTGGAATGCGTGCAGCCAGCAGTAACTGCCTGGTTGATCAGGCCATGATACACCATGAGGCCTGGTCACAGACCGGGCAGCGGGGGGCGTTGACCCCCGGAACTCTCTCCAGGTAATCCAGGTAATAGAATGAATCATGTCATGAATGCCGTTTGATTATGCAATATTTCTGGAACTCCTTAGATTTATTAACGAAATAATAAATTACTAGTTAATTGTGATAGATATACGAGCTTGATTGTTTATTTATGTGCAATGGAAAATTCCCAGAAACTCGAGAAAATTGCTTATTTTTCCTGTAATCAAAACAGGACATTCAACGGCCCAGTGATGATTATTGACAGGTAATATGAGATATAATCTACTGATTATTACAATGTTTTACAACGATCATGGGCTTATCTTCAGTTTCTTTTCTTAAAATACTTTCTTTGATTTCTGGCACTTATGGTTGCCGCTTGGCTAACCTTGGTATTGGCTGCCTCTTATCTTTCCTACCCCCACTGTGTCGACACACCTGCTTTGGATCTTCTGCATTTTAATCTCCACATTGCATTACTCCTGAGGAAGGTGTTGCTTTTGCAATACCTCGGGTTAAAAATCCGAGCAAATCTTATCCACTCTTTTAAATTAAGAATAAACAGAAAGCTAGTGGCTTTCTCTTGTGCTTAAAAATATTTTATTACAAGTAAAGTACATTGTGCATATTGCAGAAAGAAATATAGTTTGTTTGTTTAGTGTGCGACGATTTCATGGCGTAAAACTTGAGATTTTGGCTTAAATAGCAACGTTCTTGTTGCCGAATAAGGCAAGCGAAAATTTGTGTATGCAATAATTTCGCAAAAATCATTGTGAACCTAACAAAAAATATATATTTAATTGTGTTTGTTTATTATTAAATTATTGTAAATTTATGTAAAATATATTTAGTTGGATACATCTCGTCGATGTTTCTCAGATATAGGAGAGACCTAAGGGTGCTATCGTGTGTGATTTATATATAAGTTAAGTTAGTATCAGCAGATGTGTATGCTAAGTGATAGTGTGTGGTGTGTGCACTTGGTGTACGTGATAACACTTGTCATAGTATGTGAACATGGTGTACGTGATAACACTTGTCATAGTGTGTGAACATGGTGTACGTGATAACACTTGTCATAGTGTGTGAACATGGTGTACGTGATAACAGTTGTCATACATGGTAACGTGTTAAAGTTTGTTTGAGTACTGGTTCATCTACGTACAGCTGAACAAACACCACATACATACATACATACATACATACATACATACATACATACATGCATGCATGCATGCATGCATGCATGCATAGTAACGTGTGAGTTACCTAGGATGGCCCAGGGAAGTCGGGCAGAGTGATTTATCTCATTGTCATTGCAACATAGCTAGCGGAACCCATATATTGTATGTAAGCTCCTGGCGTTATATATATGTGTGTGTGTGTGTATGTGTGTATGTATGTATTGGTATATATATCTATTCAGTCCTAATCTGACTTTGCAGACCTTGATGTATGTGAGAACATTCCATTGATTCCTCTGTGTACATTTAGTATCTGTGTGTACCTGTAGCACCTGTGTGTGTTTTATTGGCACTGCCTCAAAGGTGCATCTGTGCAGTAATTTATATAACTGTGCTTGTTCTCTGATCAAATTTCTTTGTATAATGTCAACTTTACTACAAGTTCATGTATTAACTACTTTGTATAATGTCACTTTTGCTGCAACTCACTTTATACTCAGTTTTTTTCTAAAGTAATTTTCTTTATAATTTGGTCTTGGGTGTAAGAGGTTGTCTTCACCATCATTGCGATGTCTGCAATATTATTATTTCAGTGAGGTATATTAGGTGGCAGTAGCCTGAATTGACTCAAGTGGAAGTCATAATTGAATCTGAACCTTTTGTTTAATGTGATATATGTCAGAATTTTAATTTTATGATCAATATTACCTACTTCTCTCTCTCTCTCGCTCTTCATCTTTGTATTTTTTGATTAGGTGTAAGACCTTGTCTGTACCATCCATTATATGTACCATTTTATTAACACCCATACAAGAAGTCTGAATGTATTTTTAGTGGTGTGTGTATCGTATTATGTAGTACGAACCTGAGTTAAGTATAATTGGAAGAGTTCATTGAACTTGAACCCTTGTGTCATGTGATTTATGTTAGTCTTCTGACTCTATAGTAAATATTTTCTTTTGCATAAACTATAAGGGGAAGGTAAGCGAGGAATTCTTGTGTTGTGAGTCTTACATGAGATATCAACACTGGCAAACATGGCAACTGTCATAGAGGAATATATTTCTGCAGGTGATGGAATTGATGGTAGCTTCCAGACCTTTAAAAGTAAACAAAGGAGAAAAAGTGAGAAAGGGCGAGAGCGCCGACGTAGTCAGGCTCACTTGACTCGTAGGCAATGTGAAACTAAACGTCCATGGTGCACACAGGGTGCAAGAAGCCTTTCTTCAAAGGAAGAAAGTGTTAAGCTGAACTTCCCTGACAACACCCTGCTGCAGGGTAGGTGTGCATGGATAATGGAAGCAGTAAATAAGCATCCTAAGGTAAGGATCCAATTTAGAAATAACTCGCACAACTTTGTCTCTGTGGAAGAGAATGATGAAGTGATCAATGATCTACTTAATACACGTTATGGGGGTATTAAGCTGCTCCGCCCTCCATCAGACACTCACCACTTTAAAAAATGGGTCAGTATCATAATCTTTGGATACCCTCTCTACATGGACCCATCCCATCTGACTCTTAAGTGAGCATATCATCAAGCCTAAAAGACTTAAAGGAAGATCCCAAATTATTGCCAGTTGGGTAAGCCCTGTGCCCCTCCCCCGAAATATCTGGGTGCCTGGCCTACGTTTCCTACCCATCGAAGTGTACCTACCCCCCTGTGAAATACTACATTCTTGGTGTGGCAAGTGTGCTGGAAACATTCCACTAGAGAATGCACAGTAGGCCTTGACAGCAAAAAATGTAAGTGTATTAACTGTAAAGAAGCTGGGGTTACAATTTGCCATAAGGACTTCAGACGGAACCCAAACAACCTTCGACGTAAACCTGATGACAGTCCTTTAATGGCAAGTGAGGATGAGGCCATCCAGCCTACCACAGTCAGACTGAACCTCTGCAGAGTGTGGAAGAACCCAACCTCCCTGCAAAGGATTCTGGTGATACCAGAATGCCATCACACACACCAGCTGTGGAGGAGCTAGCCATCCCTGCTAGCACATGTGGAACTACTAATCTGCCACTACCCATACCTATGCCTACACCTGAATATGGGGATGAGCATGTCACTTTTCCCAATACACACATCTACAACAGTGAGGCGGACACCACACATGTAACCCCCGTGGAAGCTGGAGAAGAGTTAGGTGCACAGGACCTACCTACAATGAATGATGAGGCAGTCACACCACAGGCACCAACAGAGAACACTAATTTAACTGTGGTACCTATTAAGGTGATGGGTGTTAAAGAAAGAACTAACTCAGAAGTGCCCTTCACTGGAGAGGCATTGGATTCGCCTGACCTTCCTCAAATTATAACAAACTTGCAGAAGAAAACTGAGCATCTCGAACAGATGCTGATAAGTTTAATAAATTTAGGTAGTCAGTATGATGCTCTTGAGTACGTTGATGATGTCAAAAGTGCAGCAATCTCTGTTCAGTTTCAAGCAGTTTGTAAGAAAGAAGCCCATGACTCTTGGCTTCGAGACTTGCCTTGGAACTGGCTGCCAAGATGCCGGAAAATGCTTAAAGAAAAAGGTTCTGAAAATAAACATGTACGAACTTTGCTATTTGCTCTTAAGTGTCTGCACACTGTAGCCAGAGCATAATAGTCTTACCATCTTATGAGCAAGAGATTGTAATAACTCACTACAATGGATAGATTACAAATATTTTCATGGAACATTGCTTCCATCAGGAAGCGGTTGCCTAACTTACATCATATTAGTGCAACCAAGAATGTTGATGTCAAACCATACCACGGGTGGGGTTCGAACCCGTGGTCACAGAGTCTCAAAACTCCAGACCGTCGCGTAAGCCACTAGGCTAGCTAGCTTCAATAGTGGCTTACGCGACGGTCTCTAGTTTTGAGACTCTGTGACCGCGGGTTCGAATCCCACCTGTGGTATGGTTTGTGTGGAGGAATGTGCTCCTACGATAAAATGAACTGTTAAGGTTGCTAAACTTAGCTTATTGATGAATCCAAGAAATCACAGCCATCCCCGACATCTTCACTGTGGATACATCCATGGCCTCATTCCCCACAGGGCTGTATGGTAAAAATAAATGTGTATGATTATAATATATTGCCCCAAAGGAGTATATGCTTATATCGTCAGTCATTAACTTAAGACTGAGATAACACTCACGTGTTTGGACTTAAATGTCCACGCATAACCGCAGTCAATAGGTAAATTTTGATGCTCTTGACATACAAGAACTGTGCAGTCCCCTGCCTGACAAGAACATAAAAACATACCTTGCTCGTGTAATGTGAGCGATGGTGTTGACTCCACCATATACGGCGGAAATGCTGTCTTGATTGTAGAATGCCGCTGATGAGTCACTGTCTTGTTTCGATGGAGTTCACTTGCCATTGTCTCTACGTTTGTCTTTTAGCAGTAATAAGAAGCTGTGCACACTTCTGAATATACCACGATTTTATTCACTAAACGCGCTGGAACAGAGTTCTTATCAGATTTCCCGACGTTAGTGAAGATTAAATTAGAATAACGGACGCGTACGACTAATGTCTTTGTCCGGTTATACACCGCGCTGTAGCTCCCGTCCTTTCCGTGGCCGATTTCAATCTAACCCCTTGTCCAGCCTCGTGGTGCAGCCTCGTGGTGCAGCCTCGTGGTGCAGCCTCGTGGTGCAGCCTCGTGGTGCAGCCTCGTGGTGCAGCCTCGTGGGGCTTGTATCGCTGACATCAGCACAAGTTCAACAACTGCTACATTCTGCTACAAGTGGCAATAAAAATGCTTGTTTTCTCTAAATACTTTGATCACTGGAACACATGATTGTATTGTTTAAGTGTAGAAACTAATACAACAGTTTACTATAATTTTCCTGTTACGGCAAAGAGTTACATTTATCTCATATGTCTATTGATTCACATATACTCGTTGCTACTTGGTCAGACAACGTGACACACTGTGGTCAGTTCATCTGGTATGAGTTAATTTGTTTTTGCACCCAGACACGCCTCGTCTGGCCCTTTCTAAGGGCGGAAAGGGTGGGGGTCTTTAACAAGGGTAGAAAGGGTGCATACCCCCCCCCCTCCTTTGGAGAATTTTCTCCACAGTTTGTTTGCAATCGTGTCATTACGATTTCGTGAGTCATGTTGACGGCTTTGAGGGGGACTTGAGCTAGAGTTCGTCACGGCCATGCTAGCGGGAGATTAGTCTGTAAAAACTTGCATTTGTGGACACAGTGGTGCCTTTGCTAGCCTTCCTATGGTGTAGAAATATACCTAGTTGGATGAATCTTATTGAAGCTAGCTGGCCCAGTGGCTTACGCAACGGTCTGGAGTTTTGAGACTCTCTGACCGCGGGTTCGAACCCCACACGTGGTATGGTTTGTTTGCAATCGTGTCATTACGATTTCGTGAGTCATATTGATGTCATCTGTTTGCAGGAATGTAGACTGCTTTCACCTCCACCAAAGTTGCCTGGATATGCAGCTTATAACTTAAGGTCAACCAATTGTTGTGTGATGTATGTCAGAAAGAACTTGCCATTATTCACTCCTTGCCCTGCAGAGTCGAGTAAACATGCAGTATCATGGTGTTAATGTATATGCAGGCAATTTTTCCATACACATTTTTAATCTTTATGCTCCAGCAAACCAGTTTCGACCTGATGCTTTACCAGATCGCATTAATAGTGAACCTACTCTCATTCTTGGAGACTTTAATGCCAGACATAAGAATATTGGTGGGTCTATAACAAACACCAATGGAACTAAACTAGTGAAATTTCTAAATGAGCATGATAATGTTCGAATTGTGGGCACTACTTAGCCCACTCACATATATGGTGGCATACTAGATCTGAGCCTTGGATTTAATACATCATATACGATGCTTGACTCTGTCATAGTTGATGATCTTCTATCTGATCACTTCCCAAGACTCACAACTGTCAATCTTGATCAAATCTCCAGCAATCAAGGAGCTAAATACAGAAGGATTAAACTTATTCTCAACCAAGAACACAGAGATAACTTTATTAACCACTTGGATCAATGTGCAGAACTGTATTTCCACCTTTCTCACTGCACACACCTCTACTAGTTTTACCACATTTCTTGATCTAAAATCTGCATTTGATATCGCAAACAGAACCAATATACTACATGAACTAGCCAAAATGAATATTGGTGGTAGACAACTCTGCTGGATAATAGGATACCTGTCAAATAGAATATCCTCTGTCCTCTACCAAGGCTTTAGAAGCGAGTCTAAAGAAATGTCCCAGGTACACCGCAGGGAGGAGTTTTCAGTCCCATGCAATTTAATGTTCTGATTAATGCTCTCCTAAATGCTCTACCTGCCTTACCTAAACATAAAGTTATAAGCTATGCTGATGACATCATGATCCATACAACAGGGCATAAGAAGATGAGTACCATTCTTAATGAAGTTCAAGCAATTTGTAATCGACTAGGCCTCATAATATCTTTCTCTAAAACAAAGATTAACAAGCAAATGACATCCCCCACTCATCTATTTGCAGGGTGAAAACATCAGCTATGTTAAAACTTACAGATATCCACTACACCACAACTAAATAAGAAATGCTAAGATAGGCTAAATGTTCTCGAAGCTGTTGTTGGCTACAACCCTAACTATGGTTCTAATGTGAGAATGATGTACATAGCCTATGTTAGGTCCTTAATTGATTATGCTGCTCCCATGTTGATATTAACTAGAGAAAGTTCTCTCCGTCCCTTGGAGTTAATGCAAAATGAAGCTCTCAGAATTATTCTTGGCTGTCCCAAATCTACTAAGGTTCTTAATATGAGGAAGGAGCTTGGTATTTCTCATATCAGTGATAGGATTGTACTCGGTATTAGAATGTTAAGAAATGAACCAGACACTGTCACAATGAATCTTATTAAATGTCTAAAAGTAAATACACAGATCTAAATGGATTGTGAAAACATGCAATTTTATTAAGTTTTATAACCTGCATGAACTGTATTACTGTAGACAACAAGAGCATTTCACCCCTCCATGGAAGATGTGTTCATTTAATATCACATACCTGCAAGTCCCTCCCAAGAAGCTCATTGTTAGTAATCCCTTCCTTTAATCAGAGACAACTCACTCAGAAATGTTCAAGATATGTCAAAGTATTTTATCCACAGTGGTATATTACAGACCATTCTGGAAAAATACCCTGACTTTGCTCCCTGTAAATAAAGCATTGCTACGTGTGTGTGTGTGTGTGTGTGTGTGTGTGTGTGTGTGTGTGTGTGTGTGTGCGCGTGTTGATTGCCTTTTTGTCCTGTGCACATGTCGATTGAAAGCTGGGCCTGTTGTGTGTGCGTGTGTGTGTATGTATATATGTGTGTGTATGTGTATGTGTGTGTGTGTATGTGTATATGTAAGTGTGTATGTGTGACCCAACAATAAAATTTGCACTAAGAACTCATTACAGTTGTGACTGGGTGTAGACTAGTGAAGTGTTCATTGCGTTATAATTTGTTCATGATTGTAACCATGTATAAACGTAAGTAAGTAAAGTTACTTACATGTTTCATTACCTTTGTAACTTGTGAGTTCATTACCTTTGTAGCTTGTTAGTTCATTACCTTTGTAACTTGCTCAGCTATCATAACTTTGGGGTCCAGTCCCTGGACCCATTATGTACCTCTGTAATCTTTTGACTACCGCCCACAGGATGGGTATGGGGTGCATAATAAAGATATCAAACTAAAAAATTAATCACTTGTTAAATCAACTGCTCAAGAAGAAATTTCTCGCCTAGCTGGTAGTAATAAGTTATCACAAGTTATATACACTGATGGATCTAAGCAGGAGTCTTCTGGCAGGGCTACATCTGCTCTGGTTGCCACCTCCCTAGTTAAGAACGATAATAAATTTGTTGAACTAGTCATAAGAATTAACAAACGGGCGTCTTCACTGCAATCTGAATTGTTTGCAATCCTAATGGCGCTAAAGCTAACTTATGGCACTGAGCCTGACTCTATCATCATTACTGATTCTATGTCATCATTGGAGACTCTTGACTCATTTAATGACTCCAACAACATGCTCATTGGAGAAGCCAGGTAGATACTCAAAAATCCGGAACGAAGGAATTAATGTACAATTGCTATGGATTCCATCACACATTGGATTACTCCTTCATAATAAAGTTGATATGTTAGCCAAGAAGAGTACCCAGAAGGAGAATGTAGAATATAACTTTCGTATATTAGGAGAGAAGTAAATAATGAAAATGTAAACAGACTGACTGATGTTGTAGTGCCCTGGCTTAGGCTTGGCTACAAGTACTGACTGATGTTGTAGTGGCCAGGCTTAGGCTTGGTTACAAGTACTGACGGATGTTGTAGTGGCCAGGCTTAGGCTTGGCTACAAGTACTGACTGATGTTGTAGTGGCCAGGCTTAGGCTTGGTTACAAGTACTGACTGATGTTGTAGTGGCCAGGCTTAGGCTTGGATACAAGTACTGACTGATGTTGTAGGGGCCAGGCTTAGGCTTAGCTACAAGTACTTCTGGCAGTTTGGGAGACACACAGAGGATGATCAAACAAAATGCAAATTATGTGGTCAGGCATATAGTCACTGTCTTGAAAACTATGTGTTTAATTGTCCAATTGTCCACTTATTGAGGAATATAGAGATAGACAGTATAATAATCTATGTGACATGTCAAGATATCGTATTAATGAAAATAAGATACCAGATATACTAAGCAAATTTCCTAAATTTGCTTGTAACAGATAAGTGAACAGTAGATATGTAGATGTAAATCCAAATGTACACCTGTTAACCCTTTTGGGGCCTAGTTCCTGGGCCTTTTGCGTATCAATATGCTCTTTCGCTACCGTCCACAGGATGGATATGGGGTGCCACTTCGGTGGCAAAATCTAAATCTAAATTGGTACAAAAATATTATTTTTTACTTGAACATAAATGAAAAAAAAATATCTTTAGACGCATAAGAGAAAATTTGAGAGAGGACTTAATTTTAAATGAGTTCTTGCTAATTGACCAGTTTTACCTATTCGGCATGACACGATATGTCGTGTCGAGTATGACCTATTCGGCCAGTGTTATCTGCTGAATAAGCAGACTGAAAATCAAAATCAATCTGAACATAACGATAAAAATATTTGTCATTGATAATAATTAATATTAAATAAATTTAAATTGATCTATGGAATGTATAGTTGAAGAATTTAGTTAAAAAAATAGGCTAGGCTCAGTTAGGTAAGGTAACATATTTTTGGTCCAAAATTAAAACTTCTTAATAATTCTCAATGAGAAAATTTTTCGAAAATTCCAATTTTTAAAGGGAGTTCAGCCTATTAAGCAAGTTAAGTTTATTATGCACTATATATCATTGTCTCGCCATAAGGGCGTCAATACTATAGTTTTAAACTGCAAATATCCCCGCCCCTCCTTCAGAGTGTGTGCACTGTACTTTCTATCTTCCGGACTCAAGTCCGGTTAACCAGTTTCCCTGAATCCCTTCATAAATATTACTTTGCTCAAACTTCAACAGCATGTCAAGTCATAAAAACCATTTGCATTCACTCCTTTCTAATATGCTCAGATACGTTTGCTGGATGTCCACGCCCTTCACACATTAACCCTCTTCCCTCCTAACATTTCCTAGGACAACTTCTACCCCACCTTCCCTCCACTACAGTTTTATACGCCCTCAATGTCATCGTATTTTGCTTCATTTTATCTGAAAATCTGAACAACCTCAACAACCCCTGTTCAGCCCTCTGAATAATACTTTTGGTAATCTCTCACCTCCTAATCTCCAAGCTACTGGTTCTCTGCATAATATTTACACCACATTGCCCTCAGTCAAGACTTTCCCACTGCCTCCAGACTCCTCCTTGCTGCAACATTCACTACCCATGCTTCACACCCATATAAGAACGTTGGCACCACAATACTCTCACATATTTTTTTGGGGGGATGACGTTCTTTGCCTCAATGTACCACTCACCTTTTTTTACCCTCATCAATTCTATGGTTCACCTCTTCTATCATATACCCATCCACTGATAAGTCCACTCCCAAATATCTCAACATTTTCACTTCCTCCATACTCCCTCCCTCCTATCTAATATCCAATCTTTCATTGCTTAAACTTTTTCTTACTCTCATAATTTTGCTGTTTCCTACTTTCAGTTTTAATTTTCTTCTTTTACATACCCTTCCAAATTCGTCCACCAATCTGTGCAGCTTCTCTTGAGAATAATCCAAAAGCACAGTGTCATCAGCAAAAAGCAACTTTGACAACTACCGCTTTGTGTTAAATTCTTTATCTTCAAATCTCACACCTCTCCCCAACACTCCTGCATTTATTTCTCTTAGAACCCCATCTATAAATATATTAAACAACCATGCTGACATCACGCATCCCTGTCTAAGGCCTACTGATAGTGGAAAATATTCTCCTTCCTAAATACTCTAACCAGAGCCTCACGATTCCCATACAAACTCTTAACTGCTCTCAGCCCCCTACCACCTATTCCATTTCAATCTCAAAATTTGCCACATTGCTTCCCTATTCACCCTATATATTTTTTTCAAATCCATAATGCAATGAAAATTTCTTTATGCTTATATACTGTGGCATGCTAAGAGTATGTTACATTCTATTCGGCGTATGTCACACTACCATATAGGCTGCCTCCCAACCAGCAAACCGGGTGCTAAGGGTTTAACGATCAATAGGGTTTCCATCGTTAGATCTCTATGTTGGTTCAATGGCCAATCACAGGCAAGCCCTCAAAAGCTGAAGCAACGTGGTACACTTGTGGTAAGGATTGACAGACTTGCCTGAGCTGCTGGTTGATACGGTGCACTCTCTCTCGGCTTCTGCTTTTGCCATCTTTTGTCACCGTGTGGTACTATTCAACCTCTTTACATTACCTGTGTACATACTTTTTAATATCTGGCAAATTATATATGGTGAAGGAAATACAAGTTATATACTAATGCTGAATTTGTTTACTCCACTTTGAAACCTAATATGATCAGGCCTTACTATACCTCTGTTCGTAATATCTACGCTTCCTACTTGTTCATTTGCGATACTGCTCTCCGTCCTACTCTTAATTCTTTCAATAATTACTCAAGCATATAACTTACCAGGTATTTTCAACAGGCTTATTCCCCTATAATTCTTACACTCTCTTTTATCCCATTTTCCTTTATTTAAACGTACTATGTATGCTCTCTGCCAGTTCCTAGGTACCTTACCTTTTTTGATACATTTGTTAAATGAAAGCACCAATCATTCCAAAACTGAATCCCCACCTGCCTTTAACATTTCTGGTCTGACCCATCAATCCCAGTTGCTTAACCCCTTTTTATTATTAGCACAGATTCACGCACCTTTCCCACACTCACTATACCTCCCTTGCCAATGCATGAAATCACAGCTTCCCTCTCTTCATCAACATTTAACAATTCCTCAGAATATTCCCTCCATTTTGCCGATACCTATGACTCCCTATCTTATAACTCTCCTCTTTTGTTCTTAACTGTCAAATTTGTTCCCTAGGCTCTCTTAACTTGTTTATCTCACTCTAAAACTTTTTATTTTCAACAGTATTTGTTGACAACACCTCACCTACTCTCACATTTGCTGTCTTTTTACATTTCCTTACTACTCTTTTAACCTCTATTTTTCTCTCCATATGCTCTTTCTTTTATATACTAACCTTTTCCTCTCTTATCACTCTATTTACCTCATCATTCCAACAATCACTCCTCTTCCCTCCCTCACCCGCCCTCCTATATCTACAAACTTCTCCCTAACATTCCAACACTGCATTTTTAAATCTACCCCATACCTCTTCTACCTCCTCACTACCTATACTCTCATAAACCCATCTTTCTACCAATAGTTAATGTAAGGTGTTGGGAGCAGTGAGAGGATTAAATACTGTTTATGTTCACTCATTTATAGCTGTGTTTTTGTTTTGGTTGTTGTTGTTACTCTGGCTTTCATTAACCTACAACCATAACAGTGGCGACGAGGATGGAAGTAGTGGAGTACTAGCTGCCGAGAATGTTGCAGCAGCAGCAGCAGCATCGTGGGTAAACATGGCGGTGGCATCACAGGGAAGGTTGGAACCTTTCAACCACAAAAGATCTCTTTGGAGCTCTGGCTAAGTTTGTTGGAAGCCAATTTCGCTCATTTGGGAATTTAAGAGCAAGATAACAAGATGAACTTCTTGCTAGTGTCCCTGGGATCCGAAACTTACATTGTTTTAGGTAATGTGTGCGCACCAGATTTACCACACACAAAGAACTATGATGATTTGGTAGCGGCACTGAACAGTTATTATGCAGTGAAACCAGCCTACCACCGCAGTTTGTTGGCATTTCAGAAGAGGAAGAAACGACATAAGTCCTTGCATGAATTATATACAGATTTAAAAGCGTTTATCTGTGAAATGTAACTTTGGGGGCCCAATTTGACCCCAGAGTGAGGGATCAGTTATTCATGGCGGTGGTGGATGAAGTTTATTTCCCTAACTTAGTTGCAAAAAAATTGGATTTGCGAAGTATGCAATCTGCAAAAATTTTTGAAAAGCTTTTGAACCTGGAGCAAGCAATTGTTGGAGATCAGAACACTGTTCCTGAGGTACAAGTGATTAATGCTGTGAAATGTAAACATTGTGGGTCAATTGAGAAGAGTTTGTAGGGATAAATCATCAAAAGTGTCTCCTTAGGTTGTATCAAAATCACCTAGTGACAAAAAGGAGACAGTAATGAAACAGAAGTCGCCAAAATATCCTTGATGGAGAAAATAGTTCAGCAGACGAGGGAGTGATGAATTTATATGCCATAAGTGTTTTCCATGAAGGCAGAGCAATATGGGTTTATCATTAACAATAAAAACGGTGCTTTTTGAAATTGACAGTGGGGCGCCATCTCGATATTATCCAAAGGCACATTGAACATTAACCAAAAGGGCACATTGAACCATGTTCTAGGAGGGTAACTGCATATGATAATTGAAAAATTAACCTTTTGGGAAATGTTGTTTTGCCGGAAGAATTAGAAAAATTAGTCCAGGAAGATATTAATGAGTCTATATCACATAGTGAATGGTCTGTACATATTGCAACATTATTAAATGCGGACTCTAAGTCTATGGGAATATGCTGTGATTTTAAATATTTTAATTAAGAAATTCATTGTGAAAGATGTCCTTTACCTAAGATTGAGGAATTATTGTATGTAGTGGGTTAGGCAAAATATTTACAAAAATAGATTTAAAGGAAGATTATTTACAGATACCTGTAGATGAAAAGAGCCAACAATTTCCCAATTATTTGTTAAATTGGATGATATAATATGTGGTGCCACAGAAACTGAGCATGATGCTAGACTCAGGCAGGTGTTGAATATTTTACAAGAGCATAATGTAGTACTGAATAAGAATAAGTCAGTGTTGAAAACCAGATTTATTGAATATCTGGGGCATGAAATTTCATGGGAAGGTATTAAACCTTCTTCTTGTCGGTTCTCTGAACTATTCATCTACTTCTTCTAAGAAGGTTGAGGCTCTTGTGAATTTACCATCACCTAAATCCATAGAAGTTCAGTTCTTTGCGGGGATGGTGACATATTATTGTAAATTTATTAAAAACTTTTCTTTAATTTTGGCACCATTGTATGTTGTATTAAAAAGGGGGGCTACATTTGAGTGGTCTTCAGTGGAAGAGGATTAAAAGGATTAAAAAACAATTAGTGTGTTCACCTTTGTTAACTAATTTTACAGGAGAGCATCCATTAATAATTGAGGTTGATGCTTCCTCTATAGGTGTTGGATGTGTGCTAATCCAGGAAGTATTTTTGCTATTAAGAAACTTTCTCCAGCAGAACAGAATTATTCTCAGCTTTCAGCTAGGGAGAAAGTTTGTGGCTCGCACAGAGCTCTAGGCTCTGTTATTAGCTCAGTATGATTATGAATTGTTATTCAAGGTTGGCAAGGAAAATGTTATTGCAGATTGTTGCTACTTCGACATCGTAACTTAAATAAAAAGGTCCTGGGTCCTAAATGACTGCTCAATCTGCTGTCTAGGGGCATTTAAATTACATTGAAAAAACACAACAACTCTAGGGCCAGAATACAATTATTTGTTAAACAATATTAATTATTATATGAGGAAGGACAAAAACTCACTTATATAAAAATATGTCTATACGTATATTATATACAACTGATAACCTACTACAAAAAAACACCACACTCCAGTTAACTAAATAAACATTTATAAACAGGGAGGCTCCATGACACCCCTTCCCCTTTTTCTGCACGCTACTTAGCCTACAATTAAAACGTTATACTCTCCAAAACATACCCTGAAAAAACATGAGAGCATGTGAATACAAAATTACTTATATTATACACACAAAAAAAACTCACCAAACCACCTACTCACTAACGCCAACCCATGACGACTTCACCCAGCCGCCTTCCTACGCGTACTAACTCTCCAACACCTCATCTGCTCCTGTCTTGGCCACTCTGCCTTGACAGGGATAAAACGCGTCCGGATTGGGAATAATATAAAACAT
The DNA here is from genome assembly GCA_009830355.1 of Cherax destructor. Lineage (NCBI taxonomy): Eukaryota > Metazoa > Arthropoda > Malacostraca > Decapoda > Parastacidae > Cherax > Cherax destructor. The sequence goes on from WNWK01024467.1 coordinate 21,430, forward strand.
TGTTTTTTTATATATAAATGTACTCGGTAACACAGATGCATTAAGTAGATTTCCTATTGAAGATAATATCTTAGAGTCAGGTACACTTATAGAATATGTAAGATTAGTAGAGTCTCTAGATTAACAAAATATCTCATTTGACAAAATCAAAGAGGAAACTGTGATAGAAGCTGTATTATCCCAAGTAGTAAATAATGTTAAATATGGGTGGTGTAAGAACAGTGTACACCTATTCATGATGATGTATTATTGTATAGGAATAGATTGGTAGTGCATGTAGAATTAAGATGCAAGATATTAGAGCATTTCCATATGGGTCATAAAGGTATCAGTGCTATGAAAGCAGAATCAAGGAAGTGGGTCTGGAGGCCAAAGATGGATCAAAATATTGCGGAAGTGACAAAGAATTTTTCGATTATTTAAAGAATTTTAAGCCAATTTCATCTCCTATCCTATCTTGGCCCAGCACTGGGAAACCATGGTCTAGAGTGCATATAGACTATGCACGCCCATTTGAGGGCAAATATTTTTTGGTAATTGTAGATGTCCAAGTAACTAGCTCCATGACATCCACAGTTATTACCGAGTTACTGAGGAAATTCTATTGTAATTTTGGGTTAACAGATATAGTTGTGTCAGATAATGCCTCATACTTTGTATCACTAGAGCTGGAAGCCTTCTTTATTAAGAATAGTATTGAACATGTTACTTCAGTCCCATACCATCCATCATCAAATGGTCTGGCAGAGAGGGCAGTAAAGACGTTGAAGGAAGGATTACAAAAATTTACAAAAAGGATTTCTCAATACCAGATTATGTAGGTTCTTTTATAACCATAGGAAAGCTGTCCATTCCTCCACTAGCAGAAATGATGTTTAATAGGAATTTTAAAGAGGCGAAGCAATTTCAAGTTGATGATGGTGTGTTTGCCAAAAAATTTAGGAAAGGTGTGAGCCTTGGGTAGAAGGGAAGATTGTGGAGGTATTAGGTGTTAGGAATTACAAAGTGTTAATTACAGGTTTTGGTAATATGATATGGAAAAAGCATATAGATCAACTCATGCCAAGATTTAAGAGTGGAGAGCAAACACTGATTTCGACACTACCAGACGCTGTAAGGAGTGGTTTAGAGGAACTGTCCACAATAGATAACAGCGGTAATATACTTAAGGATCAGGTTAGTATGCAGGAAGAACCTCTTGGGAGGTTTGATGAGGACAACAGCAGCGTGAGAGGAGAGGTTGCACTTCAGGATAATGCAAACCTCCATCTCTCCGGCGTTCCAGAAGAGTGGTCAAACCTCCAGATAGGTTGGATTTATAAGTAGTTTGGATGATGAGCTAATCTTTGTATGGTAACCATTCCACTTGTGATCATAAAAGATAATTTAGAAAAGGAGGAATGTAAGGTGTTGGGAGCAGTGAGAGGATTAAATACTATTTGTTATGTTCATTCATTTATAGCTGTGTTGTTGTTGTTGAGCTGGGCCGTGGAGAGTACACTTGTTACTGTTAATCTGGCTTTCATTAACCTACAATTATACCTGTTACTTTTATCTTTCCCTAACTGCCTCCTTGTTTAGTTTATCAACCTTCACCTCTCTTGCTGATCCCGTAGCTCGATTTCTAGCACACTCAGCTCACACATTAAAGTCCGTGGTTTGATCCCCGGTACGGGTGGAAACATTAGCACTTGTTTCCTTAAGACACCTGCTGTCCCTGTTTACCTATTATTAAAATTGGTACCTGGGTGTTAGTCGACTGGTGTGGGTCGCATCCTGGGAATAAAATTGACCTAATTTGCCAGAAATGCTCTGCATAACAAGGTATACACCTAGGCCTGTATACATTGTACATGTACTTGTAAAAATAAAGAAAATTATTATTATTATGATTATTATTATTGTTATTTTCCTTGTATCCCATCTACCTTTTATTCTCACTGTAGCTATAACTAAAAATGATCTGATATGTCTGTTGTCCCTCTATAAACATGTACGTCCAGAAGTCAACCTTTTATCCACCAATACATAGTCCAACAAACTATTGCCATTACGCCCTAGTATATATTTCTTATACTTATCCTTTTATTATTAAATTATGTAACACCTATTACCAAACCTCTTTCTATACAAAGTTCAATCAAAGGCCCCCATTATCATTTACCCCTGGCACCCCAAACTACTACGCCCTCTACACCCGTTTTTCATAATTTAGTATTCAGATCCCCGACTACTCTCTTACTAGGTTCAAAACTCCCTCTTCTCCTGACATAACTGATGTTTTAACATTATTGCTACCCCTTCCTTAGCTCTAACACTCTCAGATACACCTGACCTAATCCCATTTATTTCTCCCCACTGAAACTCCGCTATTCCCTTAAGATTAACTTCGCTTAGAGCCAGGACATTCAACTTGTTTTCATCTATAATACTGACAATCATCTCTTTTTTTTTTTATCAACTGCACTACATCCATGCACATTTAAACATCCCATGTTTATGAAGTTTTTCTTCTTATGTTTAGTTATATATACACAAGTCGCCTTTTTTGACACGTTTGGCATACGATAGATTTTTTTTAGTCTGCCTTAGAGTTAAAAAGAAAGTAAGTAGGAACAAGAATGTGGTCAGTGGTCGGTGCCAACCCCACCCAACCACCATCCTCCTACTCCCCAAATGAGGTAGGAGGATTTCTGAGATGTCAAGTATGGAATTATAAGATATAAATAAAATAAATAAATATCTTTATTTACTACAAGTACATGTACATGGTATACAGGCCTAGCTGACATCAGTGACATACTACTATATAGAAAGTCCCTTGTTATGCTGAGCATTTCAGGCAGATTAGGTCAGTGTCCCAGGATGCGACTCACACCAGTCGACTAACACCCAGGTACCCATTTTACTGATGGGGAACATAGACAACAGGTGTAAAGAAACACGCCCAATGTTTCTGCCCTGGCTGGGAATCGAACCCAGGCCCTCGCCGTGTGAAGCGAGAGCTTTAGCCACCAGACCACCAAAGCTTTTTCAAGTCGTTTATAATAGGTCATGTGGTTTGAGAAAATACGTTCCTCGTTGGATACTATACACATGGATTACTATTATTCTGTATAACCTTTTTAAATAATAAAAGAAAGGAACAGAATGTGCTCTTTGTCCGTTTAAATATCCTGCTCTGGGGTACTCGAATGTTCTACCGAGGTACTCAGAATTATCTCTTCCTAAACATTGTCTACTATTCTTCTCATTGTCGGTTAATATGCCTTACTTGGGAATCTTCTAATATTTCTATGATCTAAATTTCTTATTTCTACTGAAACCCTTTAACCTCTCCTTATGTTATCTCGTAATCTTGTGTGACTGTCACTGTATGGTACACTAACAGCTCAACGCTGTTAGTGTACCATTCACAACTGACGTGGTATGAAGTTTTGGTGCGTAGACACTGGTCGACCGTAGACACTGGTCGAGCGTAGACACTGGTCGAGCGTAGACATTGGTCGAGCCTAGACACTGGTCGAGCCTAGACACTGGTCGAGCCTAGACACTGGTCGAGCGTCACCAATCCATCAACCCACCTGGCATGATGAGCAATCCTGTGATTTTGTATAGCATTGTTGTTTAAGATTGTGTACAATGGACTCTACTAAATAGCTATCGAGCTTGTGTAACCCATAATTTGAGTTATATGTTGCATTCCTTTCATGTTTCAAGAGAGAAGATTCAATTATGTTTCTTTCCATGACAGAACTGTTTGGTACAATAATCTGGGCAGCAGCCCATCCTGGTGGGTGATTACATGAACTAACGTGGTTAAAGATAACATTCGACTCCTGACCTGTCCTGACTGAGTATTTATGTTGGGTTATTCTGGTTTCCAGAAGTTTACCTGTTTGGCCAATATATGATATAGGACACTGAGTACATGGGACCTTGTAAACACCATCAACTTTGTTGGTGGGTGTGTTGGAGGGTTTGTTGGTGGGTGTGTTGGAGGGTGTGTTGGAGGGTGTGTTGGAGGATGTGTTTTTAATCAGTCTTTGTTTCACAGTCCCTGTGTTTTTGAAAGTAAGTTTTATATTGATCTTTTTTAATGCCTCACTTAGGCAAACCAAGTTCTCTTTGTATGGTAAAACTAGTACATTTTTCCTGGCCATCACTTCCTTAGGTTAAGTCGTGTAGAAAGTCTTTCTTGCTGACATTACTGTCTTCTCCACAACATCCCTGGGATATCTCAGTTTTGTGGCTATGTTGAATATCTTGCTGATGTCCTCGGTCTGTGGACTGCAGATGTGCCAGATCATCAAGAACATTGTGAGCAACACACTGATGTTTACCCTGGTGTCGTGGTTGTTATAGTAGTGAATGTGTGACGTCACATTGGTGTCGTGGTTGTAATAGTAGTGAATGTGTGACGTCACATTGGTGTCGTGGTTGTTATAGTAGTGAATGTATGACGTCACATTGGTGTCGTGGTTGTTATAGTAGTGAATGTGTGACGTCACATTGGTGTCGTGGTTGTTATAGTAGTGAATGTGTGACGTCACATTGGTGTCGTGGTTGTTATAGTAGTGAATGTTGACGTCACATTGGTGTCGTGGTTGTTATAGTAGTGAATGTGTGACGTCACATTGGTGTCGTGGTTGTTATAGTAGTGAATGTGTGACGTCACATTGGTGTCGTGGTTGTTATAGTAGTGAATGTGTGACGTCACATTGGTGTCGTGGTTGTTATAGTAGTGAATGTGTGACGTCACATTGGTGTCGTGGTTGTTATAGTAGTGAATGTGTGACGTCACATTGGTGTCGTGGTTGTTATAGTAGTGAATGTGTGACGTCACATTGGTGTCGTGGTTGTAATAGTAGTGAATGTGTGACGTCACATTGGTGTCGTGGTTGTTATAGTAGTGAATGTGTGACGTCACATTGGTGTCGTGGTTGTAATAGTAGTGAATGTATGACGTCACATTGGTGTCGTGGTTGTTATAGTAGTGAATGTGTGACGTCACATTGGTGTCGTGGTTGTAATAGTAGTGAATGTGTGACGTCACATTGGTGTCGTGGTTGTTATAGTAGTGAATGTATGACGTCACATTAGTGTCGTGGTTGTTATAGTAGTGAATGTGTGACGTCACATTGGTGTCGTGGTTGTAATAGTAGTGAATGTATGACGTCACATTGGTGTCGTGGTTGTAATAGTAGTGAATGTATGACGTCACATTGGTGTCGTGGTTGTTATAGTAGTGAATGTGTGACGTCACATTGGTGTCGTGGTTGTAATAGTAGTGAATGTATGACGTCACATTGGTGTCGTGGTTGTTATAGTAGTGAATGTGTGACGTCACATTTGTGTCGTGGTTGTAATAGTAGTGAATGTATGACGTCACATTGGTGTCGTGGTTGTAATAGTAGTGAATGTATGACGTCACATTGGTGTCGTGGTTGTAATAGTAGTGAATGTATGACGTCACATTGGTGTCGTGGTTTTTATAGTAGTGAATGTATGACGTCACATTGGTGTCGTGGTTGTAATAGTAGTGAATGTATGACGTCACATTGGTGTCGTGGTTGTAATAGTAGTGAATGTATGACGTCACATTGGTGTCGTGGTTGTTATAGTAGTGAATGTATGACGTCACATTGGTGTCGTGGTTGTTATAGTAGTGAATGTGTGACGTCACATTGGTGTCGTGGTTGTTATAGTAGTGAATGTGTACGTCACATTGGTGTCGTGGTTGTTATAGTAGTGAATGTGTGACGTCACATTGGTGTCGTGGTTGTTATAGTAGTGAATGTGTGACGTCACATTGGTGTCGTGGTTGTTATAGTAGTGAATGTGTGACGTCACATTGGTGTCGTGGTTGTTATAGTAGTGAATTTGTGACGTCACATTGGTGTCGTGGTTGTAATAGTAGTGAATGTGTGACGTCACATTGGTGTCGTGGTTGTTATAGTAGTGAATGTGTGACGTCACATTGGTGTCGTGGTTGTAATAGTAGTGAATGTGTGACGTCACATTGGTGGACTTCCTATAAACTGTAAATTTGAATTTTCTATCAACACGATGTATTAAAACATCTAGGAAGGGCAAAGTGTTGTTTAAATGTTGTGTGGTGAACGTAATGGAAGGTACTAAGCCACTGAGTCTGGGTAGGAACTCACCAATGTTGTGATCATTGGGTCACAGACAAAGAACATCATCTACGTATCTGAACCAACCAACTAGCTAGCCTCCTCATGTTTGAATACCCGCCTCAACAAGCAGTCTATATAGTAATGAAACCACGAAACAAGTGGTATTGAAACATTTACCAAACTGCGGCAGGTCAAGGTTCGACCCCACGACACATTTTCCTGTACATCTACATGTCATTACTATATAGACTGTTGAGGCGGGCATTCAGACAGGAGGAGGCTAAAATTAGTCCTTGGCATCCACTGCCAAGAGTGTCCTTGCAACATGAAACAAGACTAGTTCACTAGTCTCATGTTGTTTGTAGGATCGATGGCGGAGTGGATAGGATGACACGTATTTTGTGTTGTCTCTTGAGGCAGGACAACGTGTCGTGGGGTCGAACCCTGGCCTGCCGTTGTGTGGTATTTATATATAAGAGTAGCGCATTCAGTAGAACTGAATGTTGTACTCACTACCCAAGGACATACGGTGGTGTGGACGCCTCTAAGCTAATTTCATTCTACTCCCTGTTTGGTGTACTAGCTCAACCAGCAGTATATTATATTATTGTAATCACGAACGAGTGGTATTGATCAATAACAACACTGCACTAGCAAAACAACCACGGGGGGAGTAGTTTGCTTATATATATATATATATATATATATATACCAACGTTTTTAAGTGTCCGTGCATTCATCTCTTTATTCAGTGACAGTCGTACGATTTATCTTGATTGTATGAACTAGAGCGTTTTGAGGGGTGTGAGAATAGTTGTACCATGAAAGCTTTTGTTGCCGTGGGATGAGACAGATGGGTCACAGGTGGTGACACTGATGCAAACAAATCACACAAGTGCTGTTTGTGAAATTATCGTGTTGTAAGCTAAAGTGGCTTAGTGGTACAGCGCTGGGCTGGCGACATTTATATTCCAACAGATTTGTAGTTACATCTGTGATAGTTTATTTCTGTAATATTCCTTCCCTTTCAACAATTTAATGCGCTCTTGATTTTCTTTTCGTTTGATATATAAATGTTCTCTGTAATGCAGGAATAATAAATTACTTCATTTCAGGGGATTACTAAAAAATAAACAATTTTATGTTGGCAACAAATCTCGAAGTTTATTTAAAGAAAATTGTATTAATTTGTTATCTTGCAATGTGAAGGGAGAAGCTAGCTATGATTTGCGTTCTTTTTATTTTACATAAAACGATACAAAAGAAAAATACATTCAGCACAATACACAATATTTCGGCAATTTTGTCAAAACGAATAAGGTCGATCACCATGCCCAGCCCTTCTAGGGCAGGGTAGGTGCCAAAGCTCGTAAGCCTGCCCTTCCTGTTAGGGAAGGTGGCAGACCAGAGAGGCCTAGCATCTATCTACCTCCATGCCTCGTGCTGTTGGGGAATGTGGCTAGGCCTGGGGCCAGTTGGTCCCGCCGAAGAGGGGTATCCCCTCCCATAAGAACATAAGAAAGAAGGAACACTGCAGCAGGCCTACTGGCCCATGCGAGGCAGGTCCAAATCTCCAACGGCTTAAGCCCCGACCCAGCCAGGTCAGGTTACATTCACTTAAGGAGGGAACACAGCATCTGACCTAGCACAGGCTAGTCAGGACCAACTCACACCCAACCGCACCCACTCATATAATTGTCTAGTTGACCACCTGGTCAGCCGACCACCTGGTCAGGTCACTTCCACTTAAGGAATTAGTACAGCTACTGACCTGGTAATACAAGCTAGTCAGGTCCAAATTCACACCCATCCAAACCCACCCATGTATTTATCTAACCTATTTTTAAAACTACACAACGTCTTAGCTTCTATGACGGTACTCGGGAGTTTGTTCCACTCATCCACAACTCTATTACCAAACCAGTGCTTTCCTATATCCTTCCTGAATCTGAACTTTTCCAACTTGAAACCATTGCTGCGAGTCCTGTCTTGGCTGGATATTTTCAGCACGCTATTTACATCCCTTTATTTATTCCTGTTTTCCATTTATACACCTCAATCATATCCCCCTAATTCTACGCCTTTCTAGAGAGTGCAGATTCAGGGCCCTCAGTCTATCCTCATAGGGAAGATT
>WNWK01024468.1:0-29702 GCA_009830355.1 Cherax destructor
CCTCACCTCTCCTGCCTCTCCTCCCCCAAACCACTATTCCCCGTTATCCCATATTCCTTCCCCCTACCTGACAGTCTGCCATCTTCCCGCCCCAGGGAGGTGACGGGAAGAGCAGTTTTGCGAGCTGCAGATGGTAGCAAGCTCTGGCTTTGGCACCTACCCTGCATTAGAAGGGCGGGCATGGTTCCTGACCGTCAATGTTAAATGGAGGAGGTTGATTCCCCGGGTGTTCCCGGCCCGGGTCTATTCAGATGGGACCCATCCGGCTTCCTGGCGTGGGAGTATCAAGACCATGTCTCCCATAAGGGTACAAGTCCCCCCTCATCGTTGGGAACAACTGTTCAGGCCTAGCTACTTTCCCCCCGGCAGGGGCTGGGAGGGAAGCTAGGCCCTCTCTGGTCCCATCTTCCCCCCCCCAGGGAGGCAGGAAGGGCAGGCGGGAACTGCAGAGGTAGAAGCCCAGTGTGCACCACCCCCTGAAGGGCGGGGCATGGTATCTGTCCTCTCACGTTAAAAAAAAATAACTAAGGACTCACAGGTAAGTACCCACATTGGGCGAGGGGAATGGGGATAGGCGAAGAATAGGTGGGTGAGAAAATAATTTGTTAAAGGAATAGAGTCAGGACTAAACCCAACCGCTAGTCATTGTAAAGCTTGTATTCAATATCAGTGACAGCTGACATCTCACTCTATCTGCTGCAAACTGGTCCGCAAACGGGCAAAGGCAGGAGGGCGGGGCGCAAAGGGCATCGACAAATTGCTCCTTAGAAAAAACCACAAGGACGACTCTCTAATGGAGGTAGAGCGAGTAAGAAAAAAGTTTAAGAATAGTACATTATAGATTTTAGGTAGGAAAGCTCGAGAGATAAGGTCTAATGAAAAATGAGCAAAGCATGTTTAAGGAAATGTGGGGGGGAAAGGGGGGGGGCAGGTTGTACAGAGCTCGGAAGGTCTTTAATGGTGGTTCCAAATAGTAGTAGTGATCATTAAGTCTCAAGTCTATCAATTCGTCTATCGAAAATGTCTTCCAAAACTCGTTCAAAGCTGGTGTATTAGTCCTTATGGTGTTTGTCTTGGCAGCTAGTGACAGAGCTAGGGGAAAGTAAGAAATGAGAGGCCTAATAAGGGTTTTGTAGAGGTGAAGTTTGGATGCGGGGTGAGCTCCTCAACTTACTCCGTTAAATTTATTCCCTATTCTATATGATCTGCCGGTGGATCCCCCAGGGTCTCTTCAATTTGGCGACCGGGCTCGGCTTCCCGTAGGGAAGTGTCATGTATCGCGTTAAAGGTACATGTTTTTCCGGTGGGAAGGGGGTCCTCCGAATCTATGGACAAACGAAAGCCCCAAAAAGGTATTGCTCCAATGGTGTTGGTGCAGGGTGCAAGGAGGCCCTCAGCAGGCCTTGACAGTGACGTCAGCGGGGGGCGGGTGACATGCAATGACTGGGAGTAAGGTCTCCTCTTTGACAGCCAAGTACACCAGATGGCCCCCATTTCCGGGCCCGCCCAGGGGTCATGGGAAGTGTCTGCGGCGAAGGGGCAATGTGGGCAGTCTAACAGGTAGTGCACCGGGGGTGTCGAAACCATCCGGTCACAGTGGGCACAGAGCTCCTCTCTTGCTTGTTCAATGATCTGTGCAGTGGTGGGTCCCCAAGCGCAGGCGGTGGATAGCCACCCGCAGTTCCCGGGCTGCTTCCGAATGGTTGGAGGGCGGGGCCTGGGTCGCCCTGTCATACCAGCGGCGGCTCGGGAATCCCCAGGGTCAGGAAGTGGGCGCCTGGGCGCACTGGTAGCCCATAGCATAATCTGGCTGAGGCTGATGGCGATTGCACCACGTGGCTGTGCCTCGAGCGTTGGCCTTAGCAGCCTCATCTGCTGATCATTGCCTGGGATACCCACATGGCATGGGATCCAGTTGATGGTGGCTCTGCGACCCTGGGCCATGAGCGTCTGCAGGTCGCCCCGAATGGACGTGAGTAAGTGTATGTTGTCCCTTGGCTCTTTGTGCATAATTGCCTGGATTGTTGACTTGGGATCAAAATGAATGACGGGAGGATGCTGATGGTCTGCAATTGTATGCTGCAGAGCTCGATGAAGGCATAGAGTTCAGCCTGGAGTATGGTGCAATGGTCTGGGAGGCGCCATCCTGCCGTCAGATTGCTGTGGAACATCCCAGCAGCTGTTCGGCCCGCCTCTGGGTCTCTGGAGCCATCAGTGTAATATGGCACACACCCAGGGCTTTCCACACCCGAATGCTAGCTGAAGGCAAGTTGTTGCCAAATGTGCTGGGGACAATGCCTCTTGCTGCCTGGTAGGGCTGTCCAGTGCACTGCCAACAGCTCTGGCGCCCAAGGAGGCACCGTGTAGTTCGCTGCCGTGAGTTCGGTGCCGTGTAGTTCGCTGCCATGTGTTGCGCCCATGACATTGCTCCATCCTGGAGCAATGTCATGGGCAGGACCTCTGTGGCATCTGCAACTGACCACAACCACCGGCGGCCGTGGTGCATTGGTATGACATGTCCCTGGTGACCCGTATATCCCTCATCAGTTTGTCAGCTCCCGGGAGGCGGAGGTACTTTGCTATCCTCTTGGCAGCTACAAGTTGGATCCTGTCCTCAAGGGGCTGCAGCTGCGCCTCGAAGTTCAGAGCCACGCATTGGCCCACCTAGGCGCCCCCAGCATGGCCCGCTAAGCTGTGTTTTGGACCACACAGGACACTTGATGTTCGTGGGCCTGGTGTGAACCAGAGCAAGCGCCCGTAGTCGATGAGCGAGCGTACGGCCTGTATGTAGAACAACCTCATGACCTCGAGGCTGGCCCGACCTTAGGGTTGGCCATGGCACTCATTGCCCAGACCCTCTGCAGAGCTCTCTCTTTGATGTGGCGTACATGTTTGGAAGGTGAGTTGCTTGTCAATGTAGATGCCAAGGTACCTATAGCTGTGAACCCATTCCAGGTTGATGCCCGGATCCGCAGCCTCTCATTGGGTTCCCTTGTGCAAAGGATCATGGCTTTGGATTTTGCTGCAGATATCTTGAGCCCCAGGCGACGGCAAGTGGAAGCCAGTAGATCGAGGTCCTCCTGGGCTCCTGCAACAGCGGCGCTTCCTGGATATGACAAGCGCCAGGTCATCGATGTAGCTGAGCAGGAAGGTGCCTGTGGAGAAAGGCAAGCTCACAAGCTGGTGCATCAGTACATTGAACAGGGTGGGACTAAGCACCCCGCCCTGTGGAGTGCCATTTTCGAGGGTCTTGAGAGAAGAGGTATGCCCCTGGAAACGGACCTGGCGCGCCTGTCCTGGAGATAGGATCGAAGCCATGCAAGCAGCCTGCCCTTAACTCCTCTGCGGGCCAAGAGTGCAAGGACGGCAGGTGCACTGGCGAGCTCGAAAGCTTTCTCAAGGTCGAGGAAGACAACAATGTGAGCTTGGGCGCCTGACCCAATGCTGGCCAGTAGGGTGGTAAGGCTTTCAAAGGTGCCCTCCTCTGGTGAACACATAGAGGTGTTTATGAGGAGGGCCAAGCTTCCACCTCAGTCGCTCCAGCACCATCCTATCAGACACCTTGGAGATGCAACTGGTGAGGGAGATGGGTCTCACACTGCCAGGATCCCCGGGTTTAGGAATTGGTATGATGTCAGCCTCCTTCCATACAGCAGGGAGTCTGCCGGCTCTCCAAGTCCGGTTGATGACCCCCAGGACAGCTTCGTGACCAGATTGGCCAGACCGAGTGATCATGCCATAGGTGACACCATCATGCCCAGGTGCAGTGTCCCGATGAGATGTGAAGGCCGCCTGGAGCTCCCGGTCAGTGAAGTCTTCATCGGTGGAATCCCTTGCCTGGCATGCCGCTTGGATCGCCCCCACCCTTATAGGAAGGAGAGTGTCCTGTAGGTCCTGGAGATCCTGAGGCAGTTGAGCCATAGCAGCTCTGGAGGTGAAGAGTTCCACCAGTCGCTCAGCCTCTGCTGCAAGATCTGGGTGTGCTCGAGCCACACTGCGACATTGCCCAGTGGCCATTCGTAGCTTGGTTCATATCTCAGATAAGGTGGTGGAGTAGCTGAGGGAGGCACACCACTCAAACCATTTAGCCGGCCGGACCCTGTGCGAGACATGGCGCACATGCCACACCACTTCCCTTAGCAGATGCATGGACTCGGCCGTGGGATTGCGTCTGTGCATCTTGCGGACGACATTGATGCGGTGGTTCTGTTCCTTGATTACCTCATCGTAGAACCACCAGTCATGCTTGTACGACCCTCCTCCCGTAATCCTAGGTATGGCTGCCTCAGCTGCCAATGTAAGCCGCCTGTAGGTTCTGAGCCGCCTCATCTGGATCTTCTGGTAGAGTAGCCTCCGTCCACCAGTGCTCGATGACCTCCCAGAAGCACTGCCAGTCAGCATTCTTGAAATTCCATCTGGGGGTATGCGTGGGAGGCGGGTGCCGCTGGACCATCAGTGTAGTGACCATTGCAAAGTGATCACTGGTTAGACGGGGGTGGACCTCCCAACTAGCACTCGAGAGCAGTCGTCTGGAGACGAGCGTGATGTCCAGACGGCCACCGTAGTGATGGGTTGGCTCCCCATTGTTGAGGAGGGCGATCTCAGGTACATCGGTACATCCTCCAGCACAGTCGCAAGGTGCCTCCCCGCTGCGTTAGTGGGGGAGACAGAATTAAGTATTGGGTGGTGGGCATTGACATCCCCAGCCACAACAAGACCCTCCATGGGGGCGAGTGCAGCCACCTCCGAAATGTCAAGGGTGGACCGAGGGCTTCTGTATATGTTGTAAACTACAAGAGGTCCATCCCAGCAGTCGATGGGGTCAGTGGAGATCGAGTGAGGGATAGCATTCCCGACGTAGACTGCCGTGCCCCTGCCGGTGCCTTCCAGGCGCTGAAGGTAAGTCGAGAATCCCGGATACGTGGCGATAGTTGATGTGGTGGTTTGGTAAGTGTCTCCTGGAGCAGGAAGACATCGATATCATCTTGTACTGCAGCTTCAATTACTAAGTGAATATTTCGCTGCAGCCCACAAATGTTCCACTGGAGGATCTTCAAAGGGTGTAGAGGGGGCCCTCTGATTCCATCTCTGCCTGGGACACATCGTTGTCCGTTGTTGGTGACTGTGGGGCCTCCTCCATCACAGACTGGAAGGACTCATGGATGATGGCTTGAAGTTCCATTGAGTCCTTCCTGTCCAGGAGGACCACACCTAGCATCCATGACAGGAGCTGCCTGCAGGCGCCCCTGTCCTCCACCGATGGCAGCAGGCAAGTGAGGAGCTCTGAGATTACCCCAACGGTTTTCTTCAGACGAGCGGGAAATGAATCTACCATTACCTCTGTAGCTGTTGGGTCGGCCGACTCTTCGTGTTGGGCCTGAACCAGCGGGTAAGTTTGGGTGGCTGTCGACACAGCAGCTGCATAAGCTGGGTTCACCCTGGGTCCGGCCGGAGTGGCCGTGGATGTCCGGGTCTCCTGGCGGGAAGCCGCTGCTTGACTCTGGACGTTCGCAGAAGGGGCCTGCCCTCGGGAAGAGGCATGCGGGTGAGATGACGTGGATAGACTGTGCCCAGCAGTGGCCTGCTGGGTAGAGTTCCTGGCCTGTTGCCGCTTTTCCCAGTGACTCTGTCGTCTTGGCCACCTTGCTGGCTGGCCCTGCTGTTGGCTGTGCAGCTGCCAGCCATTGACTGCCCCCTGATGCCTCTGCTGGGAGCCCAGTACCGGGAACTCGCAGGTATCGCCCATCTGTGGCAACTGTGGTGTTGTAGTTGGAGCCCATGCTGACTGTTGTTGGGCAGTTCTGAGGTTGGGCGTTACCGCGGGTGCCAAGCCATTCCGGTGACACACTCGCTGCCAGTGCTGCACTATCACAGGACAGCTCTGGTTCCAGGCATGGTGCCTCTTTGAGCAGTTGGCACACTTGGGCTCCGGCCGAGAGGTCTCGCTGGTCGGTTGTTTGAGGAGTGCAATGCAGTCCTTCGAGTCGTGTGCCTTGCTGCATACTCCACACCTCTTCCCTCGCAGGCAGGTGGCTGCAATGTGATGGAACCCCTGACAGTTGAAGCACTGCAATGGGCCTGTCAGGTACGGCTGGGTCTTGAACCTTCCCCAGAACTCAAGGTCCAGGTGCGTGGGGAGTGGGCCTTTGTGGTGTATCAGCACCTGTCTGGTGGGCACCTTGTTCACCTTGGCAGTGAGTCGCTCTGCCTTGACAATATTGGGCAGTTCCAAAATGGGGTCCAATGGAAGGGGAACAGGGACGTATAAGAGCACCCCCTTGTACACCTTCTCCCAAGCAATCAGTTCCACCATGCTGGGATGCGTCACAACCAGCCCCTTTAATACCTCGTATGAGTCCTCGTCCCGAGGAACGACTAAAATCTCGTTCCTGAGAGTGAACTCGCAGCGGAGCTGGAGGTGGGGGATGCCCTCCAGATACCTCACAAACTCGTAATCGGGAACCTTGAATTTGTTGAAGGCCATGGGTGCAACTGTCGGAGCAGAGCGGGAAGTCTTTCTTCCATGAGGAGTCAGCCATTCCCCATCCTCTGTGGTGGCTGATGCAACTGGAGTGGGTACCTGGTCGGGCCCCAACCCCGCCAGTTGAGGAGCCGCAGCCTCCTGGTGGCTTTCAATGACCCCTATGTCCATCTGGGGGACCAGGTCTTCTTGCATAGCATCTGCCGGCTGAACTAGTGGCAGATCGGCAGATACAGCAGTCTCTACAGCATCCTTGGCCTTCTTGGTGGGGGCTCCCATCGGCCCCACGTCGTCTTTCGACTCGTCCTCGCATTCCAATAAGCGTTTAGGCCGCTCTCCAGGGCCTGACATGGTGACTGTAGGTGTGGGGACTGAACCAGCAGCTGAGCTGCAGACTGTGACCTCACAGCCGCCCACACGGGGCTCAGGGCTGTGAGGCTCAGGTCCCCGGAGGGAGCCCTTAGCCACCCTCACGGGGCTCACGGCTCTGACGCACTTAACACTGTTCACGAGAAACGACACTAATCTGTGCGTAAACTAACACAGATGTCTCCTCTGCTATGTTCTATATATATTGAAGAATTCCTCTGAATGTCGTCTCCCTTCCTCTTCTCCGCCACGTTAAATGATTGATAGTTTATTAACTAGTCATTTATAATACAAGTTTTGATCAGTTAATGAAATTATACAAATTATTTTGAATGGTGCTTTATGTACTTAATACACCATTGCCAATTGCATACATTTTATATTTTGTGACCATTTTCAAGAGTTTTATTAATCTCAGCCCGGTCCTTGACCAAGCTTCCTTGAGGACTGTAAGGGGTTGGGAGCAGTAGGAGGATTAAATACTATGTTTGTTTGGTTCAGTCATTTATAATTGTTTTGTTATTGTCGTTGTTATGGAGCGGCCATAGAGAGTACATTGTTATTGTTACTCTATCTTTGATTAACCTACAACCACTACAGTGGCGACGAGGATGGGATCATCAGAGCCAAGGATAGTGGGCCAATGTGGCCTGAAGTAGTAGGGATATTGGCAGCAGAGCGGTGATTATTAAAAATCTACAGCAGCAACAAGTGGCGGGGTGGCATGGCGGCGTCACAAGGAAGGTTGGAACCTTTCGACCCACGTAAGATTTCTTTGGAGCTTTGGCTAAGCTTGTTGGAATCCAATTCGCTCACTTAGGAATTAAAGAGCAAGATAACAAGAGGAATTTCTTGCTAGTGTCACTGGGATCAGAAACTTACAGTGTTTTAGGTAATGTGTGTGCACCAGATTTACCACACACGAAGCGTTACGACGACTTAGTCGTGGCACTGAAAGGTTATTATGCAGTGAAACCAGCCTACCACCGCAGTTTGTTGGCTTTTCAGCAGAGGAAGAAACAACAGGGTGAGTCCTTGCATGAATTATATACAGATTTAAAAGCGTTGGCTGTGAACTGTACCTTTGGGGGACAATTTGACCCCAGAGTGAGGGACCAGTTGTTTATGGCGGTGGTGGATGAAGTGTATTTTCCTCACCTAGTTGCAGAAAATTTGGATTTGCAAAGTGTGCAGTCTGCAAAACTATTTGAAAAACTTTTGAACTTGGAACAGGCATTTGTTACAGATCAGAACTCTGCTCCTGTTGTACAAGTAATTAATGCTGTGAAATGTAAACATTGTGGGTTCCAGTACAGTAGTAGTACTTGTAGATTTAAAAACTTTTTCTGTAATAAGTGTCATAAAAAAGGCCATTTGAGAAGAGTGTGTAGAGAAAAATTTTCAAAAGTGTCTCCTAAGGCTGTATCAAATTCCAGTATTGACAGAAACAGGACAGCAAGGACACAGCAGTCACCGAGATATCCTAGAACAAAGTCAATTAAGGTGCTGGATGGCGCTGATAGTTCAGCGGATGGGGAAGTGATGAGCTTATATGCCTCAGAGGATAGAGTGTTTTCCATGAAGGCAGAGAAATATGGGTTTATCATTAACAATAAAAAGGTACCTTTTGAGATTGACAGTGGGGCGTCCATCTCGACTTTATCCAAAGACTGGGTAGAGGCAGAAAAGGGGCACATTGAGCCATGTTCTAGGAGGGTAACTGCATATGATAATTGGAAAATAAATCTTCTGGGACAGGTGGTTTTGCCGGTAAGATATAATAACTTAGAGGTGTCACAAGTGTTTTATGTAGTGAAATCCAATAATAGTAACTTGTGTGCGAAAGACCTCATGAAAAAGGTAGGGATTTACCTTGCTGGATTGGATGAATCTACCAAAATTAACAAACTAGACAGTGCTGAAGAAATGTTAGATAATTTTAGGGTAGATTCTAGTAAACCTATCTCCAGCATCGTGGCCAAAATTCATGTGGAAAGTAATGCTGTTCCTAAGTTTGTGAAAGCAAGGCCATTACCATTTTTTTCACAAAGAGATGATTGAGAAAGAATTAGAAAAATTAGTGCAGAAAGGCATTATTGAGCCTATTTCGCATAGTGAATGGTCTGTACCTATTGTACCAGTATTAAAGGCTGACTCTAAGTCAATGAGAATATGTGGGGATTTTAAATATGTAAATCAACAAATTCATTGTGAAAGATATCCTTTACCCAGGATTGAGGAATTATTGTCTGTAGTGGATAAAGGTAAAATATTTACAAAATTAGATTTAAAGGATGCTTATTTACAGATACCTGTAGATGAGAGGAGCCAACATCTTTTAGTAATTAATACCCACAGGGGACTTTTTAAATATAAGAGATTACCATTTGGAATTTCCTCATCTCTTGGTATTTTCCAGAAATTTATTTCCCAATTGTTTGTTAACCTGGATGGGGTTGCATCCTATTTAGATGATATCATAATATGTGGTGCCACAGAAGTTGAGCATGATGTCAGACTCAGACAGGTGTTGAGTATTTTACAAGAGCATAATGTAGTACTGAATATGGATAAGTCAGTGTTGAAAGCCAGATCTATTGAATATCTGGGGTACGAAATTTCAGGGAAAGGTATTAAACCTTCTTCTCAGAAGGTGGAGGCTCTTGTGAATTTACCTTCACCTACGTCTGTAGGAGAAGTTCAGTCCTTTGTGGGGATGGTGACATATTTTTGTAAGTTTATTAAGAATTTTTCTTTAATTTTGGCACCACTGTATCATTTGTTAAAAAAGGGGGCTACATTTGAGTGATCTTCAGTGGAAGAGGAAGCTGTTCAAAGGATTAAAAAGCAATAAGTGTGTTCAGCTTTGTTGACTAATTTTACAGGAGAGCATCCATTAATAATTGAGGTTGATGCTTCTTCTGTGGGTGTTGGATGTGTGTTAATCCAGGTAGTAAATGGCCAGGAAAAACCTGTGTATTTTGCTAGTAAGAAACTTTCTCCAGCAGAACAGAATTATTCTTAACTTGATAAAGAAGGTCTAGCTTTGGTGTATGCTGTTAAGAAATTCAGATATTTTTTGCTAGGGAGAAAGTTTGTTGCTCGCACAGATCATAAACCATTGCTAGGGTTGTTTGGAAAAGGGAAACATATTCCAGTAAATGCAAATGCCAGAATTCAGCGTTGGGCTCTGTTATTAGCTCAGTATGATTATGAATTGTCATTCAAGGCTGGCAAGGAAAATGTTATTGCAGATGCAATTAGTAGATTACCTATTGAAGATCACAGCTTAGAGTCAGGTACACCTTCGGAATATGTGAGATTAGTAGAGTCCTTCGATTTCAAACACTTATCATTTGACAAAATCAAAGAGGAAACTGGGATAGAGGCTGTATTATCCCAAGTAGTAAATAATGTTAAATATGGTTGGTGTAAAAACAGTGTATTTTTATCTGATTATAATTCAGTCAAATCAGATCTGATTGTTCATGATAATGTCTTATTGTATAGGAATAGAGTGGTAGTGCCTGTAAAATTGAGATGTAAGGTATTGGAGCATCTGCATATAGGTCATAATGATATCAATGCTATGAAAGCAGAAGCTAGGCAGTGGGTCTGGTGGCCAAAGATGGACCAAGATATTGCAGAAGTGACAAAGAGTTGTCCCATTTGTTTTCAGAATTTTAAGCCAATTTCATCTCCTGTCCTATCTTGGCCCAGCACTGGGAAACCATGGTCTAAAGTGCATATAGACTATGCAGGTCCAGTTGAGGGCAAATATTTTTTGGTAATTGTGGATTCCTTTTCAAAATTCTTAGATGTGCAAGTAACTAGTTCCATGACATCCACAGTTACTACTGAGTTACTGAGGAAATCTTTTTGTAATTTTGAGTTACCAGACATAGTTGTGTCAGATAATGTGGCTTACTTTGTATCACAAGAGCTGGAAGCCTTCTTTAGTAAGAATAGTATTGAACATGTTACTCCAGCCCCATACCATCCATCATCAAATGGTCTGGCAGAGAGAGCGGTAAGGACATTGAAGGAAGGTTTACACAAGTTTACAAAAGGTTCTCTCAATACCAGATTATGTAGGTTCTTATATAACCATAGGAAAACTGTTCACTCCTCCACTAATAAGACACCAGCAGAAATGATGTTTCATAGGAATTTCAAAGTCCCTGTATCGGCTGTCAAATGTCATGTTAAAGAGGACAATTCATTGCCTAACATGCCTGCTGGTGACCTTCAAGGAGTGGTGAAGCATTTTAAAGTTGATGATGCTGTATATGCAAGGAACTTTGGGAAAGGTGACCCTTGGGTAGAAGGAAAAATTGTGGAGGTATTAGGGGTTAGGAATTACAAGGTGTTAATTAGAGGGTTTGGTAACATGATATGGAAAAGGCATATAGATTAGCTCATGCCAAGGTTTAGGAGTGGAGAGCAACCACTGATTCCAACAGTACCAGAAGCAGTAAGGAGTGGTTTAGAGGAACTGCCCACAACAGATAATAATGGTAATAAACTTAAAGAGCAGGTTAGCATGCAGGAAGAACCTCCTGGGAGGTTTGATAAGGGAACCAGCCGGGTGAGAGAAGAGGAGGCACCTCAGGACAGTGCAAACCCTCCAATTCTCCGGCGTTCCAGCAGAGTTGTCAAACCTCCAGATAGGTTGGATTTATAAGTTGGATGATATAATGTAATTTAGAAAAGGAGGAATGTAAGGGGTTGGGAGCAGTAGGAGGATTAAATACTATGTTTGTTTGGTTCAGTCATTTATAATTGTTTTGTTATTGTCGTTGTTGTTATGGAGCGGCCATAGAGAGTACATTGTTATTGTTACTCTATCTTTGATTAACCTACAACCACTACAAGGACCACTTGATAAGCCAGCTAACTGCTGCTCGCGGTACCC
This sequence comes from Cherax destructor, assembly GCA_009830355.1. Taxonomy (NCBI): domain Eukaryota; kingdom Metazoa; phylum Arthropoda; class Malacostraca; order Decapoda; family Parastacidae; genus Cherax; species Cherax destructor. Next base: position 11,766 of record WNWK01024468.1, read on the forward strand.
AGTCTTACATAACTATTACATCAGTAGCGGTGCCAAGGGGGCGGGCTGGGGAACACCTTTCTCCCAAAGTCCTCTTAATTTCCCTTAGCCCCCGAAAGCCCTTCCTGTGATGAAAGTCATTAGTTATTCAACTTATGATGTGCAAAAAGATCACAGTAATCAGGTGATATCAAAATATGCAAGACAACCACTATGAAAAAATAGAGGAATTCCAAGCGCTTTCGTGACTACTCACATTATCAAGGAACTATATAGTTCCTTGATAATGTGGTAGTCAAGGCTAATTCTCTATTTTCATAGTGGTTGTCTTGCAACTTATGATGTATAAATGTCCGCCTGTACCAAATGTTCATGTAAGAACTTAAGAATGGAGGAGCAGTTCAGAGGCCTACTGACTAATTGTTAAGTAAAAGAACTCATGTGCAACTAACGAGACATTTTATTTCGGCAACGTTTCGCTCTTCATGAGCTTTATTAATTAATCTTGATAAATCTCATGGAGAGCGAAACGTTGTCGCTGGAAAATATCTCATTAGTTGAACATGTGTCCTTTTACCTAACATATCGTCGGTAATTCTACCAACACTTACTATTAGCTCACTCTCCCAACGCCTGTTACTGTGATCACCTAACTTGTATACTGTCGAAGGTGAGATGGAAGATCTCGAAGACGTTGCAGGGGACCTGCCTTCTTACTTCTATTAGTGAATCTCGTCCCCTGCAACGTCTTTGAGATCTTCCACCTTACCTCCGACAGTATTTAAGACACCATCCTCTTGCTTCACCTTCATATCGTTCCAGACAACGGAGCTGAAGTCTTCTCCAGACTGAGGGACTCACCACCTCAAATTCTTTTTCTCCATGGTTAATGGACTGATTACATCATCTTCATTTCACTACTACACCTGTTGCTTCTGTATTTGACTGAAAAAGTCTACTGTGTAGGCAAAACGTTTCAATAATTAAGATACCCGACTAGCCATCCCCCCTCATTCACCCAACTATCCCTCCATCCAACAATTTAGCTCAAGCTGCTGACTGGCAGCTCAAGATTGTGATCTACTTCCTTGAAGGGAGGGAGGAGATTACCATGCATCTGAAGATTCACAGGTGTACTCTGCCTGCACTGTCTGCAATACCTGTGTCTGGCTTCTGACACAAGTATGCTACATTTGATATTCAGGAAGTTAAGAGTATTTATGGATGGTAAAGAATAATTTGCAATTAAAGTAGCAGTTTTTGATACCCTGACGTATTAGAGTGTAGGGAGGATAACAAACAGTTCAGTTTGAAGGGTAGAAACCAAGTTATTGATGAGAGCCTCACTCTGTATGACAACAATAATAAAATAACATAATATAATAATAATATATTTATTTCTACAAGTACATGTACAAGGTATACAGTCCTAGCTGACATCTATAACATACTACTATATTGAAAGCCGCTTGTTATGCAGGGCATTTCGGGCAAATTAGGTCAGTTTTGTCCCAGGATGCGACTCACACCAGTTTACTAACATCCAGGTACCCATTTTACTGATGGGTGAACATGGACAACAGGTGCAGGAACCACGCTCAATGTTTCCACCCTTGTTGGGAATCGAACCATGGACCTTCAGGGTGTGAAGCGAGAGCTTTGCCTACTAGGCCACAGGTCACCAACCAGCACTACCAACTGCACTAGTGGATTGGTGAACAGTGTCAACAGACCCATCAATATAAATAATTTGTGAAATAGTGCGGTGTGTGACTTAGGCATCAATACAAATTAAGGCATCCTGCTTGAGGGAAAATGAGGAATAGTGATGTGGAATGGTGTACTTTTCCAAGTGTTGCTGTTGCCTTGACATAGATTATTACATATCTGGTTCATGCGGATGTCAGTTCGTTTTTATGATTCATGTAGAAAAGTGTTCACCAGTGCTGAGGAAAGTTTGGAGGGTTTCTGTGCAGAGGTTTTAATGGGTTTGTCTGAAAATAACCCCACTGAAGACATTTCTTTCAGTGACACGATCTCTGATGCTTAAAATATAAAGTTTTTTTCCGCATGTGTAGATTTTTGGCAGTACGAGGGCAATCTAAGATGATCCTTATTGTTTCGTTTTGCATTTTTTCCAGCCCTCCAAGCTTCCAGTCAGACACAAGAGCAAGTAATAGTGCGGCATAATTACCCAATGATCTAATATAAGCAAAATACACTATTTTCCCAATTTTAACATTAGCACCATACCTGGGGTGAAAACCTGCCACAACATTAAGTGTTCTCAGTCTTTCTTTGTATTGGCGACAAAGTCTTGTTACAACAGGTCCAAGTGTGGGACCTCAAAGCCTAGATACCTGTCTCTAGTTACATATTCTAGTCTCCCTTTGGCATCATGTTTGTTCTTTAACTTCGTTTGTGTAATAATGGGAAGACTATCAAAGTTAGAAGCAGCAGCCCAAGCGCTGACCAACTCATTCGTCCGATGTATGGGATGAAGATGCGTGATTTGACCAGTCCTGTCATCCTTTATTCTGTAATATCCCTCCTGGCCCGGTTAAGTGGGGTGTAGGCATTGAGACAGTTGACAAACCTTTCCCAGTCTGTTTGCCGAAACTCTGTCAAACGCTCCATGGCACCAGCAAGGTACGGTGGTGGTGTTGAATCACCGGGAACTCTCCCGGCCCGGGTCTTTACCAGATTGCGACCCGGCTTCGGCTCCCTGGCGTGGGAGTGTCAGAGACCTATGTCTCCCAAGGGAGGGGATACCCCTCATCGGCGGGACCAACTGGCCCCAGGCTTAGCCACATTCCCCACCAGCACGAGGCATGGAGGTAGATAGATGCTAGGCCTCTCTGGTCTGCCACCTTCCCTAACGGGAAGGGCAGGCTTACGAGCTGCAGATGGTAGCAAGCTCCAGCCTTGGCACCTACCCTGCCCTAGAAGGGCTGGGCATGGTGATCGACCAGCAAGGTACTCTTCTTCTTCTTGTTGATTCGCCGGGACTCTCCCGGCCCGGGCCTTGTCCAAGTGGTGGCCCGGCCTTGGCTCCCTTTGTCGGGAGTATCTCAGACTAATGTCTGCCATGGGAGGAGGTACGTGGGACCTCCTCATCTGTGGGACCAACGGTCCCCAGGCCTAGCCACATTCCCTGCGGGGCTCGTAGGGAGAAGCTAGGCCCATCTTTGGTCTGCCATCTTCCCTGCCCCAGGGGAGCTAATGGGAATAGCAGTCTTGTGAGCCGCAGGTGAAAGCAAGCTCTGGCTCAGGAACCTACCCTGCCCTAGAAGGGATAGGCATGGTCAGCAAGGTACGGTGTGTTGATTCACCGGGTAGCAGAGACCTATGTCTCCCATGGGAGGGTACCCCTCAGCGGCGGGACCAACTGGTCCCAGGCCTAGCCATATTCGCCCACAAGCACGAGGCAGGTGGTAGATAGATGCTAGGCCACTGTGGTCTGCCACCTTCCCCAACGGGAAGGGCAGGCTTACGAGCTGCAGATGGTAGCAAGCTCCAGCCTTGGCACCTACCCTGCCCTAGAAGGGCTGGGCATGGTGATCGACCAGAGCAAGGTACGGTTATTTTTCTATAGGTTAGGCTGTGATTTTTACAGTTTTACAGTAGGTATGATTATTATGGTAGTTAGATAGGTATGGAGTACCAGGAGGGTTCCTTGGCTGTCCAGGCAATCCTAAATAATTTTGAAAATTGTTTCTAAAGTCATCGTTAAAGCCAAGACACAGATCTATGATGTTAGGAAAGATTCGTCAGGAAACAAGTAGCTTGTGCTACTAGGTCAGATGCCGTGCTCCTCCCTTAAGTGAATGTGACTGACCTGACTAGGTTAAGGCATTGGCTTAAGCCGGTGGGAGAATTGGACCTGCCTCGCATGGACCAGTAGGCCTGCTGCAGTGTACCTTAGACAGACACCTACTGAGGCTCGCGGGTGTTAGTCACATGATGGTCCACAGTACGCCTCAACAGCCAGAGACACGCACCTTTCACTGTGTATATAAGAAGATCTTTCAGTCTTTGATCTTCCTGATATAATCACATTTCTTGGAGGGCAATCAGATGCCACTTTCTATACCACTTTCACTGAAGGTTCTATGCTACAATCATTATTTTTTCTTGTTATTATTATTATTATTATTATTAATTATTTTATCTTCAGCATGTTAATGAAGGAGCGTAAAATCCGTAAGGGCCATACATCGCCTGTGGAATGAGATACGGAAACCACGTTAGTTCCGAGGAACGGAGAGCTCCAATTCCTTGGATCAAGAGCTCGTTACCAGCATGATGGCACTACACCTTGAAAGAAATTTAATCTCGAGTATTTCGGGTAGAATCCAGGTCGTCATCTGAGACCAGCTTTCCATAGTGTATAAGAGTAATAATAATATCTTTATTTCTACAAGTACATGTACAAGGTATACAGACCATAGTTGACATCAATGACATACTACTATATAGAAAGCCGCTTGATATGCTGAACATTTCGGGCAGATTAGATCAGTTTTGTCCCAGGATGCGACCCACACCAGTTCACTAACACCCAGGTACCCATTTTACTGATGGGTGAACATAGACAACCGATGTAAGGAAACACCCCCAATGTTTTCACCCTCGCCGGGAATCGAACCCGGACACTCAGCGTGTGAAACGAGAGCTTTGCCTACCAAGCTACGGGCTATATCGTTCGTTTATCGCCAAGGGTCGGAGGGTTGTAGGCTATTCGAGTTGGTAACCTTAGAGGGTTGATAGCTCAAGAAATTAGAACCCCAGTGGGTTAATGAACCACGAAAGCCAAGCAATGTACCTTATTTCCTTCACGATTTTTAGGTTCTCTCCAAGTGGGTAAGTAAATAAGTATGCTTATTTAGATACAAGTACTCATAAGGAGAGTTGCATAAATTTAGGTGATTACAACTGTCATACATAATAACATATATAAATTACCTATGGTAATCCCAAAACGCCAGACGAAGTGGCTTCCATTTACAGTGCCCCGTGGCCTGGTGGCTAAAGCTCTCGCTTCACACGGCGAGTTTCCGGGTTCGATTCCCGGCGAGGGTAGAAACATTGGGCGTGTTTTCTTACACCGGTTGTCTATGTTCACCCATCAGTAAAATGGAAACCTGGGTGTTAGTGGTCTGGTGTGGGTTGCATCCTGGGACAAAACTGACCTAATTTGCGGGAAATGCTCAGCATAACAAGTGGTTTCTATATAGTAGTATGTCATTGATGTCAGCTATGGTCTGTATACCTTGTACATGTACTTGTAGAAATAAAGATATTATATTATTATTACTGGGGTCCTTGGTGCTGGTGTAACGTGGTTCTTAACTATAAGATAATCTGCTCTCCCGAAGATGTGGGATAATTAAGAAATAGTTATAATAACCATAATTTTTAAAGGGGTGGACTGGTAAGCCAGTGGAAGGACTCGGTCAGATGACCAAAAGCTCCAGCTGCGGGTCATCATTTGACTAAGACCCGAGTCAGCAAACACTTATCCTGTTTCTTGACAAACCTACTTAACCTAGATGTGGGATACGGTGGGTTACAGTGGGATAACCAGATAAACCAAATATTTTTATTTTATATATCTGCAGTGTGTGGTTACTTACATGGTTATTTAATGGTGGGAACGAACGCTAACTCTACATCCCGGTCATATTCCATCACGAAGGATGGGTTTTATACACTGGACAATAACATCTCTCAGCTTAGCTGGAGAACATCAAGTATGTTTGGATTTTTAACCTGGAGGGTTAGCCACCAAGTATAACCCAACAATGTCAGTGCGTCATAGTTACTGACTTGTCCCCCAGGATGCGGCCGACAACATTCGACTACCTACTGACTACTAGGTGAACAGGGGCAGCAGGTGTGAGGAAACGTGTTCAACGCACCTGTGCCGGGATCGATTCCGGACCCCTCAATGTGCGAGCTAAGGACGCTACCAAGCAAGCCACTATCGGCTCAGTACCGATTAGAGTTTAAAATGTTACGTTCCAGCATAGCTGGAGTTACTGTTACGTGGGAATTACCATCTCTCAGGACAGACTATCCCACACACAGGACACATGAATACTCTACCATGATCTGGATTCAAGATCTGGGGAGATCTACGATCATGGTGACTAATCTTTAAATAAGTGGCTGGTTACTCTTACAGGACACTGCCCCCTAAGATCACTCTAGACGGCCTCGTACCTAATAGATTAGAATTTATCACTGTTTGTGTTACCAAGTTCACAGATAGCTGCGGATTTACATAGAACCCGCTATGTCACTTAACATTATCTTGATAATAAAGCAGATAAAGGTAAAGTAAGATAAAAATAAAATTTGATAAAGCAATTATAGGGTATACGCGCCGTAAGGTCAGCTTCTCTCAGTGTATATACACTGAGAAAAAATTTAATCCCTATTTTTGGGATTAAAGAATAATTGACTGGCTGTGTAGCCGATAGACTTTAAACCTAGACACCTTTAGAGGTCGACAATGTGAACGGACATTTTTCTCTGGAGTTCCTCGTTCGAAAACCGATTTGTTCGACAAGTAATGCAGTCGACAACCGAGGTTCCACTGTATGTAAGCGTTATTAGATTAAGGATCCCAGCAGGCATTTATAAAACGTAGTTGCCCTAGAGATATGGCAGTGCTAAGTGGGAATCCTGAAAATTTAATATTGACTGAAATCTATCGGACAAAAAATCTTAGAAGTACAACACGGCGAATATTTATACTGGACTGATCAGTGAGAGGAAACGTATAAGCGCAGTTAATTAGTGAAGCAAATAGACAGCTTTCACAGAATGGTGTACAATTGACACCCCTCTGTATATAATGACTCAGTGGGGTCAATAAATATTTTAATAGGGAGTGATTATTATGCCTCATTTGTGAAGGGTATGGTAAAAAATTGTGGCGTCACTTTCCTAAAAGCTTCGGGAGAAGAGTCAGTAAATAAAGATTAATTATTATTGTTAAAACCTAATGATTATGGTATACCTAATAAATTGATAAAGAGAAAATAGCTTGCTGAGATTTCCAAATGCTTCAGTCCATTAGGTTTGGTATCACCACATACAATAAGTGGGAAATTGTTGATAAAAGCAGCATGGAAATTTAAATGTGCTAGGGGTGAAGCACTGCCTAAGAAATTTATTAAAAAATGGGAAGAATAAGATTATGTACAAATATCAATGTTAGAATTTCCACGTAATGTAGAAAGTCAAGAATGTGATAATGTGTTACACATTTTTGCAACGCTTCAACGTGTCATATTGATGTGTGTTTGTTATAAGGTGTCATATTGATGTGTGTTTGTTATAAGGTGTCATATTGATGTGTGTTTGTTATAAGGTGTCATATTGATGTGTGTTTGTTATAATGTGTCATATTGATGTGTGGATTTTGTATAATTTTGTTTTTCATACAATATTAAAAAAAAAATTCCTCATGATGATTGTCATGGTAATAGGCACATGTTAGTGTGCATATTATGATGGTAATAGGCACATGTTAGTGTGCAGATTGTGATGGTAATAGGCACATGTTAGTGTGCAGATTATGATGGTAATAGGCACATGTTAGTGTGCAGATTATGATGGTAATAGGCACATGTTAGTGTGCAGATTGTGATGGTAATAGGCACATGTTAGTGTGCAGATTATGATGGTAATAGGCACATGTTAGTGTGCAGATTATGATGGTAATAGACACATGTTAGTGTGTAGATTGTGATGGTAATAGGCACATGTTAGTGTGCAGATTATGTTGGTAATAGGCACATGTTAGTGTGCAGATTATGATGGTAATAGGCACATGTTAGTGTGTAGATTATGATGGTAATAGGCACATGTTAGTGTGCAGATTATGATGGTAATAGGCACATGTTAGTGTGTAGATTGTGATGGTAATAGGCACATGTTAGTGTGCAGATTATGATATTAATAGGCACATGTTAGTGTGTAGATTGTGATGGTAATAGGCACATGTTAGTGTGCAGATTGTGATGGTAATAGGCACATGTTAGTGTGCAGATTGTGATGGTAATAGGCACATGTTAGTGTGCAGATTGTGATGGTAATAGGCACATGTTAGTGTGTAGATTGTGATGGTAATAGGCACATGTTAGATTGTGATGGTAATAGGCACATGTTAGTGTGCAGATTTCTTTTGGGTAGGTGGGATTGAGGGCGGCGGGTCATGTTTTATAGTTTTCGATTGTGATATTAAATAAATAACGTGTTTGTTCTTATTGGCAGTAAGTAATGTACATGATGCCAAAGATATGTAGGTTGTATATTGTTTTGTGCTTTACCGTCAGCACGTTGCATTGTAATCGTGTTTTCTTTGTATTCATATGGTTAGCTATATTTACTTGGCATTGTGAAGCCGAGATTCATGTGTTTATACACATGGTTGTTTGTTGTATTATTGTGATAACCGTACTTGTTATAAGGCGTCATATTAGTAAGTAAGTAAGTAATGATTTGTAAGTAAGTAAAGTAAGTAAGTAAGTAAATATTGATTTGTGTGTTTGTACAATGTCTGTTTCAGGTAAAACACGCAAAAAAAAATATATCTAATTTTAGTAAATTCGTAATGACTTTTTTTTTTTAATTTAAAAATTTACATAATAATACTGGAACTTTATGAAAAAAAATAATTTGTCTTTTATATATATATTTTTTTAATTTATTAATACATCCATAATTAATAGATTCACTTTCTTTTTATTTTTAACTCGCTATAGAGTTATATACTTATAGTTACCTACAGTAGGTGTCGTAAGGAAACATGCCTGGTATTTCCATCCATGCCAGAGATTGAACCATGGACACTCAGTGTATAAGCTGAGACTTTCTGGAGGTCTTTGAAGAGGCCCAGAAGATATTCATTATTTTCCTGCACTGAATAAATCAGTTCAAGAATTTTTAATAATTATATAGTTTGTACCTATTTTTGGCTGAACCTAAACTGGCAGAGGATGAGTACATTGTGACACACTAGAAAAGAGTAAACTGGCAGAGGTTGAGTACATTGTGACACACTAGAAAAGAGTAAACTGGCAGAGGTTGAGTACATTGTGACTCACTAGAAAAGAGTAAACTGGCAGAGGTAGAGTACATTGTGACTCACTAGAAAAGAGTAAACTGGCAGAGGTTGAGTACATTGTGACACCCTAGAAAAGAGTAAACTGGCAGAGGTTGAGTATATTGTGACTCACTAGAAAAGAGTAAACTGGCAGAGGTTGAGTACATTGTGTCTCACTAGAAAAGAGTCAACTGGCAGAGGTTGAGTACATTGTGACTCACTAGAAAAGAGTAAACTGGCAGAGGTTGAGTACATTGTGACTCACTAGAAAAGAGTAAACTGGCAGAGGTTGAGTACATTGTGACTCATTGGAAAAGAGTAAACTCACTTACGAATTTATTTTAGATAGCAATGGAAACTTTTATATTGGCTCATAGATATTTACTTGGGTTGGAACACCTGAGTGCATGTGGGTAGGTAACTGATCCACTGTTGGCAAAGTTACAGTTTCTAATAATTTGTTGAACAATATTGCAATACTGAGTGGCAGTACATTAACTTATTTTTTATATATTATTGGTGGCAAATTAGTTAGTCATCCTTCCTTGTTCTTTAGGGAATTTTTTTTTTTTGTGACAAGAAATAACAATAACATGATCGCCTAAAAAATCATGAAAAGGACGAGACTTAAACTAATGCTTAGTGAGTGCTATAATTTACAAGTCAGTGAGTGCTATAATTCACAGGCCAGTAAGTGCTATAATTCACAGTCCAGAAAGTGCTATAATTCACAGGTGAGTGAGTGCTATAATTCACAGGTGAGTGAGTGCTATAATTCACAGGTCAGTGAGTGTTATAATTCACAGACCAGAAAGTGCTATAATTCACAGTCCAGAAAGTGCTATAATTCACAGTCCAGAAAGCATATAGTTGCCTCCCTGCTTCGGTCGGGGGTGGACGTGCTGTACACTGGTCTGCCGCCTGGTGACACTCTTTCGCAGGTCGTTCACCATGCCCAGCCCTTCTAGGGCAGGGTAGGTGCCAAGGCTGGAGCTTGCTACCATCTGCGGCTCGCAAGCCTGCCCTTCCCGTCAGCCTCCTTGGGGCGGGGAAGGTGGCAGACCAGAGGGGCCTAGCAACTATCTACCTACGTGCTTGTGGGCGAATATGGCTAGGCCTGGGACCAGTTGGTCCCACCGCTGAGGGGTACCCCCTCCCATGGGAGACTTCGGTCTCTGCTACTCCCACGCCAGGAGGCCGGAGCCGGGTCGCCATCTGGTCAAGACCCGGGCCGGGAGATTTCCCGGTGAATCAACACCTCCTCCTCCACTCTTTCGCAATTGGCTAACTGCTTAAACTACTGTCATGGAGACTGTTGTCCGACGTCGTTCTAACACAGTGTGTATTGACATGGTCACCGGCGTCATACATCCAGCCACGGCTGCTACGGTGCTCCCTACGATTCTGCATGATGTGTACGGCTTAGATATTATGGATTTATACGGCGTAGCGCTAAACGGGATCAACCGAGTCTTCGTCAAACTACTAACTGCTGCAGTTTATGAACGCCTTGTTGATCAGCACCAGGACAAGGTGTATACGGTGAACTCCACGATGCAAGTTCGGTTGAAAGACGTATCAAGGACATATAAGAACATAAGAACATAAGAAAGAAGGAACACTGCAGCAGGCCTACTGGCTCATGCGAGGCAAGTCCAAATCTCCAACGGCTTAAGCCAATGCCCCGACCCAGCCAGGTCAGGTTACATTCACTTAAGGAAGGAGCACTGCATCTGACCTAGTAGCACAACCTAGTCAGGACCAATTCACACCCAACCGCACCCACTCATATAATTGTCCAGCCGACCACCTGGTCAGGTCACTTCCACTTAAGGAATTAGTACAGGTCAGGTTACATTCACTTAAGGAAGGAGCACTGCATCTGACCTAGTACAAGCTCACACCCATCCACACCCACTCATGTATTTATCTAACCTATTTTTAAAACTACACAACGTCTTAGCATCTATGACGGTACTCGGAGTTTGTTCCACTCATCCACAACTCTATTACCAAACCAGTGCTTTCCTATATCCTTCCTGAATCTGAACTTTTCCAACTTGAAACCATTGCTGCGAGTCCTGTCTTGGTTGGATATTTTCAGCACGCTATTTACATCCCTTTGTTTATTCCTGTTTTCCATTTGTACACCTCAATCATATCCCCCTAATTCTACGCCTTTCTAGAGAGTGCAGATTCAAGGCCCTCAGTCTATCCTCATAGGGAAGATTTCTGATACATGGGATCAACTTTGTCATCCTCCTCTGTACGTTTTCAAGTGCATTTATATCCATTCTGTAATACGGTGACCAGAACTGTGCAGCATAATCTAAATGAGGCCTAACCAAAGATATATAGAGTTGAAGAACAACCTGAGGACTTCTGTTATTTATACTTCTTGATATGAAGCCAAGGATTCTGTTAGCTTTATTGCGAACACTTATGCACTGTTGTCTAGGCTTCAGATTACTACTAACCAGAACTCCTAAATCCTTCTCGCAATTACAAGTAATAAGATCTATATTATTCAGCTTATATGTGGCATGGTTATTGTCCTGCCCAACATTTAGAACTTTGCATTTGTTTACATTAAACTGCATCTGCCACTTCTCCGACCACTGCATCAGTCTATTCAAATCATCCTGGAGTGCTCTAATGTCCTCGTTTGAATGAATTGGACGTATACTTTTATCAAGGTCAAGAATGTTCCTTTTGAAGCGGATGCGACGGATATTACTGGTCTTTTCAGCGAGTATGGAGTGATCCACACGGTGAACGAGGGAAGTGGAGTGTGGTCCAATGTTGGGCCTCTATGAAGGACTTATTCCCTGAAAATGACGTTACGTAAGCCGATACCGTCATATGTGGTGATGTCTGACTTCAGGAATCAACTATACGTGACATACCCGGGGCAACAGAGGACTTGCCGCCTATGTGGCGCCTATAACCACGTTGCTGCAGACTGCATGAGGAGAGTGATACCTAGACAGGACGTGGCCCGCAGGGAGCCGGCTGTTCAGGGAGCCAGGAGGACCTGGTGAAAGTACCTCAGGAGGTACAAGGAAGCGTTTGTGGAGGAAATAGTTGATGGGGCAGGAGGCTTTCTGCACTTTGCCCCAGGAGCCTGAGGCTCCAAGTGAGAGTGTTGTGGATAACACAGGTGTTGTGTCATGCGAGGATTTACCTCTGGAGGAGGTGTTGAGAGGCATTATGGAGGACCTCTTCCAGTGTTGCCTGGGGAAGGCAGTGTCGATGTGGTGGAAGCAGTTGAAGTGGTAGAGCGGTGGTAGAGGCCTCAGTTGAGGCACATCAGGCCGGTCAGTGTTTAACACATGAAATAGTGTCAGGCAGAGGTGCATCAGTCAGATAAGGCCACGGGAATGGAAGTGGTGGTGGGAACCCGTAAGAGAGCCGGCACACAGTCCGATAGTGACGACGTTCTTACGCCGGCACAGAGACCGGGTAAGAGGTCTTTGGTGGAGATTGCCAGGAAAGATTTAGATGCCATTTTGGGTCAGGACCCCGTAAAGGGGGGGAAACATGTGGGTAAGGGAGTGGGTAAGGGCAAGTCAGGGTCGCAGCCTCCCCTCGGCCAAAGGGCAAACCTTTGCACTTGCATTCCAGTGTCTAACAATAAATGTTAATGGTATGAAAGAGGATGTTAAACGTTCCTGGGTGGAGTACGCCTTGCGACGTTTTGGCGTACAGGTGGCCTTCATCCAGGAGCATAATTATAGGTGTGGAAGGGATTTGAGAGTGAAAGGGTATCGGGTTTTGCAGGGTCTTCGGGTAGGCTCAAGGGAGGGCGGCAGTTCGATTTCGAGTCAAGCCCTTTCAACTAATATCTTGGGAGGAATGTGGGGGGGTAGGGTGGTTCGAGTGGAAGGTTCGTGGGGAGGGGTCAGGGTATGTTTTTTAGGTGTCTATATGCCAGCAGAGCAGTCACGAATAGTAAAGGTGGGCTTTATTCGAGACTTCATGATATATGCCCTTCGTGACTTGCCTGGAGTGGTGGTAGTCAGGGGCGATTATTACTGTGTTATAAGGAAGAGGGACGTAGAGCCTAGAGGGGCAGGGTGTGAGTTGGTGGCTTTACGGATTTGCTAGAAGTGTAGGATTAAAGGATGTGGTAGGTGTAGGGGGCCCTGTGGATCATACTTTTGTGAGGAAAGGGTATGCGGCGAGACTTGATAGGATTTATGTAACTGATAGGGTAGTAGTGGGTAGGGTTCAAACCATAGACTTTGGATTTTCAGATCACAGGGGGGTTTTAGTTGATTTGAATTGGGAAGTCGTTGCAAAGTGGTATAGAGGTTATTGGAAATTGAATGTAGGATTACTAGTGGGAGGGGATAAATCAATGCAGTTTAGTGAATGGTGGGGGAGGTTATGGGCGAGGAGTGAGAGGCAGGATAACTTGTTAGGGTGGTGGACGAATGTGGGCAAGCCGCGAATTAGGGAGTTTTATCAGCAGTTGGGTAGAGAGGAGGCGGGTGGAGATGCGGTTTGATGAAGTATGTGGAGGGCAATTACAGGGTTGTTATGAAAAAGGTGGTCGTCATGAAACGGGGGAAATCCGTGTATTAAAGGAAAAGTTATGGGACATACAGATAGAGCGGTTTGAGGCGTGCCGCATGAAAGCTGGTATAGATGATCTGTTAGTGGGTGATAGGCCGTCAAAACGGTGTTGAGTCACTGTAGGCGAAAACGTGAGGCGAGGACAATAGAATGTATGAAAGTCGAGCAGAGGCTGGAGAGTTATGAGCAGGGTATGGTAATCTGAGTACAGAGGCAGTCGGAGTATTTGTGGATAAATGGTTTGCACGTTATATGAGTAGTGTGGATGTGGGGTTGGAGTATAGGAATCTCCTTTTGGAGGGAATTCAAGAGCAGTTGGAGGAGAGGGATAGAGAGGCTATGGGAGGTGTTATTAGCGAGGAGGAGTGTGGGCAGCAGTGGATGGGTTGAGTAAGGGAGTTCCCCAGAATAGATGGTATAGCAAATGAATTTTATAGGAAGAATTGGGATGCGGTGAGGGACTGTCTAGTGCGCTTGATGAATTGTATGAAGTCCGCAGGGTGGGGGAAGAAGAAAGTAGTATTGGGGTTGTAGTTTTAGTCAGGAAGGGAGAGGGGAGGATTCTCTGAGTAATTATAGGCCTATAATTCTAATGAATGCGGACTATAAAATATTGGCTAAAATACTAGGTAATAGAATAAAGAAGTGTTGGGGAAGGTGATTGCAGAGGGGCAAGGTGGAATACCTGGTAGGAGTGTGGTAAATGGTCTTGAGCGAATTAAAGATTATGTTGCGCATGGGAAAGGAGGTGTTTTGGCTTTAGATTGGAAGGTGCATATGATAGTGTGAAAGGGACGTGCTGATGACATAATGAGAAGGCAGGGTTTTGGGAAGAAATTGTGAAGTGGATTGAGAGGTTGTATGGGGAGCGTGTGTCAGAGTACAGGTGAATGGTAGATTGGGGATTTGGTTCCAATGGGTAGGGGTCTGGCAGGGTTGTCCCCTTTCACAGATATTATTTGCATGTTTACAGGACCCTTTACAGATTAATTGAGGTAGGGGTGTGGATGAATGTTGATGAGGCAAAAGAACGCACGGGCATCGTAGGGTATGTGGACGACACTACGGTACTTGTGGGTTCGGAGCAGGGCTGTAAATGTGGGGACATTGTTCGTGTGTTTTGTGGAGCAACTGGGATGAGAATAAACGATAGTAAAACAAAATTATTGGAGGTAGGTACGTGGGTGGGAGGGACGTTGGGCAGAAGTCAGGTGTGGCACGTTGTTTCAAGTGTGAGGATATGTGGGGTGGAATTTATGAAGGATCGTAGTTTGGCAAGAAAATTGAATTCTCGTAGGGTGATACAGGGCGACGGACCTACTGCAGGTTTGGAGAGCGAAGGAAGTTACTTTGAGACAGAGGGTATTAATAGTGAATAGTATGGTTTATAGTAAGCTGTGGTATGTAGCTGCCATATTCCCTTTATTACAGGCTGACGTGGAGGTTCTGGAACGAATGGTTTTTAAGTATGTTGGGCTGGTGGAAGGCATTGGGTAGGGCGTAACGTTGTGCGCAACAGTGTGAAATTGGGGGGTTTGGGATTAATTTGGTTAGAACGTAGACTGTTGTGCTTGTACCTCAAACGTTGTCTGGTGCGGAGGGGTGGATTAGGCAGGTCAGGGGAAGAAGGAGTGGGGGGGTACTCCGGGAGATGAGTGAATGGTGGGATGACAGGTCTCTGGATATGGTAAGGACATATTAAGGAGTTTGATGGTGGTAAGACACCCGCAGGACATCTCGGTTGGTAGGCTAGGTATTTTGGGGGATCTCATCAGGTGATAGAATGCGTGTCGATATATCCTATGTATGGTTGGGCTGAGATATGGGGATTAAAGGGTTGAAGCTGAGGTCTAGGGATCGGAGTTCATGTTTAGGTTTTACATGATGCTGTAGCGTCAAAGGCTTCTTTAGTGAGCATGGGTTTGGTGAGAGATGGTGCATGTGTGAGATGTGGGGAATTGGATACTACACTGCATGGGATATATTTTGTAATCTTTGGGGCCAATACGGAGTGGGCGGAGGGGCTTCGCCATATGGGGGTGGGGGCATCTCGTTTTTGAGGGCAATGTTTCTAGACCTCAGGGGACCTAATGCTCAGACGCGAAGAGGTCTCATGTATTATCTAGTTGATTTTGTATGTGGTTCATGGAGACTTAGGATTTGGGAGCAGGGAAAGGGTCAAAGCTCTTTCTGCTTGCATCTATAGGGCAAAATGCAGAAATCGTGTAGTGTATGGGAGAGCATGGGAAACTGATTTCAATCAATCGTACAGGGAGTTGAGGATTGTGGATCTATTGGGGTAGACATGAGTTGGAAGAGGGCTTGACGACTGATACGTATTGGGTGGTCGGGTGACAAACGTTGCTTATATAAGGGGTTTTCATTTGTATGTATGCTGGTGTAGGGAAAGGGTGAGGAGGGTTTGCTTGGTTGGGGTTTTTAAGGGGTGAGTTTTGGGGTAGACATACGGGTGACTTGGCACTCTGTGTGGGTCAGGGTTTGACGGACGACTTTCGGGGCTTAGGGTTGATTTAGTCGAGGCTGTATGTGTGTGGTTTCTTTCTTTTTACCTTTAAATTCAAGGTTTTTTTCGGTGCAAGGGCTTTGGTTTGGCTGAGAGGGGTGAGGAAGAGGAGGTTTCTTCAGTCACTACTGTACTGTACATGATAGTCTTAGGTTGGGATTGTAATGAATCCGTAGACTATGGTCAAGGTATTCTTGTGGTGCGCTGGTTTTCTCGTTGCTATGTCAAAGTAAGTTTTCTTTGAGTTATAATCCTTACTATGTGACATTTGCTTTGGTTTGGTAGTTGCTTTTGTTTTGGAAGTAGGGGTTTGTTGACTTAGTCGTTGATGCAAATTCGTTGGATTCATATCTGGCATCATTTCTCATCATGAATATATCTGTTCAGGTTTGCACTCGGATATCATGATTGGTGTATCAAAGTCTATAGGATTTTGTGGGATAAATTGGTAAAATTTATTATGTATGTTCTCTGAATAAATATATAAACAAGTGATGTACGATAAACCTTTATGTGTCGGGTTTATGTTTCAAATAAACTATTTAAAAAAAAAAAAAAAAAAAAAAAAATTTTGCTTCATGTTATAAATTCTGTTTCACTGCTTATAGTACCATTTCTTTATATGATTGTGATGTTAATGTATGGATTTTTTTGTTAATTGTTTTGGGAGGGTAGTGTCTTGTGTACTGTGTTGGTATAATATGTCCCTTAATTGAAATTACATTAAAACTCTCAACAAAAGTACGTTTTTGTTCCGATTTAATATTTTTTGTTAATTTTTTTTTCAGAATGTTTTTACGACATGTAGGGGGTTTAAAGTAAGACATGGCATGTTGCCGCTACCTATGCATTTATTGTTCATGGGTTTAAATATTACCCCAGACTAACTAATAAGGGTGTTGTTATGTTGTTAATTTTGTTCTATACTGCTTATTTTGTTATATAAACTTTGTTTCAACCATGGTGGCTCTGTAAATTTTTATTTGTATATATGTCTCTCCCAAAAAAAATTAAAAAAAAAAAAAAAAATTAAGAATTCACATTGGTTTTAGTATTGCTATGTGTTCTATTATACATTGTGAGAACGGGGTTTTTGGGTGGGTGTCCTGTACACCCAGTGTATGTTATAATGGGTATTAGGTTTTGGTTATTGTTTTTTTATTTTTTAATTATACATGCATTCATAAATTTATTGTAGATAAGCCCGACGATTGTATATATATTTATACTGGGATTGTATGTTTATGTATCATGAAGATGGGTAGGGAAACTTTTTTTTATATTTTTTTAAATATACATGGGGTCTTCACGCTGCCGCCGTCAAGAGGTCGTCGCGTCTGCGCTCCTGCTCGAACACTGATTCCCAAGTTTTTGGGTTATCCGGTAATTCTCGACCAGAGCTGAGAGGAAAACTTTTTGCCGCCCGACCCCTCCCCTTTAAAAGGGTAAGGCGGTGATAAACTGTTTTCCCCCTCTCTTCCCATCCCCATCCCCCCCATCCTTAAACCCGAAAATTTACACTGGCCCCTACACACACCTTTTTTCACTGCTATCCTTCTGACTTTCCTATCTTCTTCTTTTTTGGCAACTTCGCCTTTGTTGATTAATACAAGACATTTGAACCCCCTGGGGGGTTTTTTTAAAAACCCGGGCGATCTCTGTCTTGGGCCCGTCCCCCTCACTGCTCGAGGGTAGGCTGTCCCCCTCACTGCTCGAGGGGGGCTGTCCCCCTCCCTGC
>WNWK01024469.1:0-29702 GCA_009830355.1 Cherax destructor
GCACCATTGAGGGAGAAGCCGGAATCAAGGTCAGAGAAGAGCGAAGGTAAGATATGTCAAAAGGGCCGGTCAGAACCCCGGTACCTGTAGCAGGTGACGAATCGGCACCAGCAAGAGGTACAGGGGCATGAGAGGTGTCCAAAGAGTTGTTCGTTAACGAGGCAGGGTCAGTACTAAGTGCGGTATCAGGAAGGGGCCTGGGGGTAGTGAGTTCATGGATTGGGTCAGCCATGGTTAGGTTACTTCTTTCTTTTTATTTTTAAGAAAAAAAAGAAAGAAGAAAATAAAATAAAAATAAAAAAAAAGAATAAAAAAAAGGGGGGAACGTGGAGGAATAGCTCCTAGGAGGAATGAAAGGGAGCGTAAATCCCCCTCCGCGCCCAAGAGAACCTCAACACTGCAAATAGTGCAGATGCTGCATGGAACCCGTGCCATACCCTACCCTTCATGCCAGTAAACCAGCAATCCGGGATAGCAACCTCACATCCACCGAGCCACCTCGGCAGACAAAAGAGAGGGCGGCCGGATATCCGCCACAAAGCATACCGCCTTCAGCCACCACCCCCGGAATCCGAAAGGTGGCCTCCAGAGATACACCCATCGCCCAAAAGATACCCAAGGCCACCCCCCGGGTGACCGGAGAGGGATCGGGACATCCCCAGGGGATCCAGATTCCACGGCAAACTACACCACCGCAAAGGACCTCAATGGAATGGGATGGACCACGATACCCTTCCCCCTACCTAGGAACTAGAATGCCTGAGGAGGGAAGCTCCCAGGGTAAAACTGGGAAGGAAATAAGGGAGGGATGAGGAGGAGGAGGAGGAGGAGGAAAGGGAAAAGGGAGGATGGGGAAGATGGGAAAGGGGAGGGGGGATTGGGGGGTAATAGGTTCGGTCTGAGGAAGAAGACCAAGAGGTCCAATTCCTCAGACCGATAGCCTCTTTACCGCGACAAGGAACCCCCCTTAAAGAGGGTCCATTGCATAGGCCTTATAAGTAAGGCTTGGGAGGGAGTGACTTCCAAGACTTTGAACTCTGCTTGGAGACCACTGTGGCTGGATTGTGTTGAAAAGAGGGATTTTGAAGGATTTGAGGCTGACCCTGACGACCCTGTGCCTGTTGTGGACTCTATTGTGGAATTGGCCAAGTCCTTGGGGCTGGAGGTGAGTGGTGAGGATGTGGAAGAGTTGGTGGAGGACCACAGGGTAGACCTAACCACTGAAGAGCTGAAAGAGCTTCATCTGGAACAGCAACAGATGACATTTAAGGAAAATGATTCAGAGGAGGAGGATGAACAGGGTGAGGTAGTAACTTCTTCAGAGATTAGGGAAATTTGTTCCAAATGGACTGATGTGCAGACATTTGTTGAAAAACACCACCCTGAGCAAGCTGAAGCAAGCCACATCTGCAACATGTTCAGTGACAGAATCTTGCCCCACTTCAGGAAAATGTTAAAGAGTCACCAGAAACAGAGGACTCTGGACAGTTATTTTTCTAGGAAGGGGTCTAGTCACTCTCAAGCTGGTCCTAGTGGCATTAAAAGAAAAAGAAGGGAAGTAACCCCAGATAAGGACTTGTTACCTGAAGTCCTTTTGGAGGGGGATTTCCCTTCCAAACACTAACACCCTCCCCCTGTCCTCCTCCCTATCTTCCAGATACCAGCAACTCTCTTCAATAAAGGTAAGTAAATGTTATTTATTATGTAGTAGTATGTATTTATAATTACACGTATGTGTTAATAATGGTGTTTTGTGTATGTAGAACTATAATTAAAATGTATTTTTTGTGAATATTTTTGGGTGGAACAGATTAATTGTATTTACATTATTTCTTATGGGAAATTAGGTTTCGAGTTTCGAAGTTTTCAAGTTAAGGTCTAGCTCCTGGAACGGATTAAGACCGATAGTCGAGGGACCATTGTATTTGTAATCTACCACTCTTCACCTGTCTAGACTTAAGTAGTCTTTAACTATTAGGTAAGTCTGCCCAAAATGCCTTGACATGATAGTGGCTTTCTTTGTAGCAATCAAATTATGAAATGTAAACACACATTGTAACCTTAGCAAAGAAATAAAGTTTTTGATTTTGAGCCCACATTTAAATAATGAGTTTACTCAATACTCCATAAAAATGAATTAATAAGCAAAAACTAACAAAACAATATCTGTGCTTTTCTTAAGCTTAATGGTCTCATAATATTCACACCGAGCATTTGGTAAAAGTTTACTGTGTAATGTACATTATTCCTACATTATCCATTATTTAGGTTTGCAAACATTTTTGCTAATTACCAATATGTAATTTTTTAATTTAAATTTATATATGCAAATATACACCCAACTTTCCTTTTCAACCCAAATCTTGTTTCCTTTAAAACCAAATGTTTCTTCTCAAATAATAATTAGCATGTTAAAAATAATTATTTTAACCCTTTCAGGGTTATTGACGTACTAGTACGGCTTACGCCCTGGGGTTATTGACGTACTAGTGCGCCTAAATTCTAGCGTTCTCAAATCAAGCAGAAACAGGCTGTTAGGCCTAGATGTGATAGAATGGGTCTGTGCGGTCTGTGTACGCAGTATAAAAAAATTCCTGCACCACACAGTGCATAATGAGGAAAAAAAACTCTGACCGTGTTTTTGGTTTAAAACAGCGACTTTGCAGTCTATTTTCGTATGGTATTTATTGGTGTATTCTCGTTTTCTTGGTCTCATTTGATAGATTGGAAGATATATTACAGAAATTGAGATGATTTTGATTGGTTTGACAAAGACAAGTACCTTGAAATTGAGCTCAAATTAACGAAAATGTTCGATTTTTGACGATGTTCAAGAGTAAACAAATCACACCATGCATCCAATACACATCAACTGGCGAGTCTAATATTCATGCACAAGTGCTCTAATATTATTTATACCATTTTTACAATGATGCAGTTGTATACATAA
Organism: Cherax destructor; assembly: GCA_009830355.1. Taxonomy (NCBI): domain Eukaryota; kingdom Metazoa; phylum Arthropoda; class Malacostraca; order Decapoda; family Parastacidae; genus Cherax; species Cherax destructor. The sequence continues at coordinate 2,951 of WNWK01024469.1, forward strand.
CAGTAAATCTTCTATTTTTTTGTGAGAATAAAAATTCAAAATGAAAAGCAAAAGTAATGTAAGAGGGGCCTGGAAACGTGACTAATGAACAGAGAAGACGTTATTTTAGTGCCAGGAATGTCTGCCTTGTTTATTCTGGACCCTATTTTGAAATTGGAATCGTTTGAAATTTGTGTGAAATTGGCCAAATTGCCATTTTCTGACCACTATTTTAAGTAGTTGTAATAGGTAAATAGGCGGTTTCTTGTACTCAATCGATAGAAAAAATGGAGTTCTAGCGAAATAGCTATAATTTTAGTTGCCTGAAACATTGGAATTTGCCGAAAATAGGGCTCAAAGTGGGCGAAATCGCCGATGCGTAAGTGTCATGGCTGCCGCTAACTTCGCGAAAGCATAATTCCGTTAGTTTTCGATCAAATTTCATAATTTTTGTGGCGTTATGATCGGAAAAAGATTCTCTATCATTTCATAAGAAAAAATAATTTTTTTTTTTAAATTCTTGGACCCTGAGAACGAGTTTCGGAGACCCCCCTTGGACCCTGAAAGGGTTAAACAAGATTGTGTATTAGCATGAGTCACTGTATTCAGTACCAATTACTTAACTGGCCACACATTCCTGGTGAGAGAAATGAATGATAAAAATAAAGTATGCAGAACACTGCATATGTGACCATTTGTATAACTCTGTGTGTCTGTGTGAGAGAGAACCCTTGAATTAACAAACTAATGGAGACGGGGCTACATTATTGCCGAATAATCGTATACGTATTCTGAATTATGAAATTTATTGATCATGATCGTAACAAACAGACAAAGTTGTGAATGAGTGGACTTGGTCCATTGATTCAAAAGGCTACCAGACATTAAGAATATTGTAACTTGTAAAACAGTACAATACAGTATATAATAATGAAGTTGAAAGTACAATAATACTGTACATGTACAGTAGGTGTGTGAGAGTGGGGGAATGTGAGGGGGGTACAGATGGGCATGTAAGAGGGTGGTATTGAATAAGGAAAAGTAAACAAAAAAGAGGGAGAGAGAGACAAACAGAGAGAGAGAGAGAGAGAGAGAGACAGACAGACAGACAGACAGACACAGAGAGAATGTAAAGCAGTAGTAATAGTACAGGTCGGCCATCACAAATCCGGCATCGTTGGGACCTGTAGTCTGCTGGATTATTGAGTCTGCCGAATTACAGAGTGGTTAGGTTAGAATACACTTAATAAGGTTAACCAACTTGACTTACACAAGAAAGTTCATTGAACATCGGCAAAAATCAAACATTTCCGCTACTTTGAGCTCAATTTCAAGGTACTTTTCGTCATGAAACCAATCAAAATCATATCTATTTCTGTAATATATCTTCCATTCTATCAAATGAGACCAAAAAAACGAGAATACAATCATAAAAACCATACGAAAATACTATACCACTAAGGGGCGGCTAATGGCTGAGAAGTGAACTCTGTTATTTATTATCCGATTTTTTTCATTTTTGGTGTAATTTAAGAAGCATCTTTCCATCATACATTACCGAAGTTTCAATAAGATAGCCCAACAAACAACTGAGAAAAAAAATATTTACCAAAAATCATACAGTGGACCCTCGCTATTCGAACACTCCAAAACTCACCCTCATTCCAGAATGCTGTTTAAGTGCTGTTACCAAACGAATTTATTCCCATAAGGAATGAAGTATTTAGATTAATCCATTTCAGACCCCCAAAAATACACTTATAAAAGCACTTACAATAATAAACTTACATAAAAGGGTGAGTTTTGGAATGTTCGAATAGCGAGGGTCCACTGTATATGGCAAGCCCAAGCCAGGTACTGTAAATAGGTCACTTTGTCTGACTTTTTTATGTTATCCTCGGTTCTCTATACATACGCTGCTATGTATGATAATCTATGTACAGTGGTACCTCGACTTACGAGCAGCTCCCAACTTGAACAATTATGTAAGTGTATTTCTGTAAGTGCTTTTGTAAGTGTAATTTCGGGGGTCTGAAACAGATTAATCTAATTTACATTATTCCTTATGGGAACAAATTCATTTGGTATCAGCACTCAAACAGTCTTCTGAAACGAATTAATCTCGTAACTCGAGGTACCACTATAACTGTATTTGTGTATACCTGAATAAACTTACTTCTATTCTGTCGACTGAGTACAAGAAACCACCCATTCACCTATTTCAACTACCCAATAAAGTAGTCAGAAATTGGCAATTTGGCCAATTTCACACAAAATTCAAAAGATGCCAATTTCAAAATAGGGTCCAAAATAAACAATGCAGACATTCCTGGCACTAAAATAACATTTTCTCTGTTCATTAGTCACGTCTCCAGGCCCTTCTTATATTACTCTTGCTTACCATTTGGAATTTTTATTCACACAAAAAATAAAAGATTTACTATTATGCAGACTACTGCATTATTGTAATAATTGTATAAATAATGTCAACCCATTCGTGACTGTGTATTGGACTGGCCAGTCAAGACACATATTTGTTTACTCTTGAACATCGCCAAAGAATCGAGCATTTCCGCTACTTTGAGCTCAATTTCAAGGTACTTTTCGTCGTGAAACCAATCAAAATCATATCTATTTCTGTAATATATCTTCCAATTTATCAAATAAGACCAAAAAACGAGAATACAACCATAAACACCATACGAAAATATACCGCTAAGGGGCGGCTAATGGCTGAGAAGTGAACTCCGTTATTTATGGTCCAATTTCTTTAATCTTTCCATCATACATTGCCCAAGTTTCAATAAGATAGCCCAAAAACAACTAAGAAAAAAAAATATTTACCAAAAATCATATATGGCAAGCCCAAGCCAGGTCCTAGAAATAATTAATTTTGTCTGACTTTTTTGGGTTATCCTAGGTTCTCTACACATATGCTGCTATGTATGATAATCTATGTAGAGAAAATAGCTTTTTTGTTTTAGTTTTATGGTGCATTATGAGTGTATATCACAGGGATAGGAGGATGGTACAGTACTTGTATCCCATATCCTCTTCATACCTCCATCGAACCGCTCGGTATTATGCCAAATATTATTCATTCTGGAGTATTTAACATGTTTTTATGTTATTTATATTGTTTATTATGTCATATTAGATCAATTGTGATAGGTAAATAAGACGTAGTGTTGATATTAGCGTAATAATAAAGCATATTCCCCAGCATCACGAGACTGAGCTCATGGCAACCAACAGTGGCTTCAAATCCACCTTATCTTTTATGGACAATGTACTGTGTATATGGTTTACACAACGAGAAGCAATTCTTTTATTCGTTGGAATCATGGCTAGGGCTAAAAGTAAGCAGGTTATAACAATAAATGGAGAAAAAGAAATTGGAATGATTTATGCAGCAAGCAGCACCACCAAACAGTACCAGCAGGTTAGTGTGGCGACCCGGGAAATTTGAAATTATGCTAGCCGAAATTAGTGCCGAATAACTGATGAAACCGGATGACTGACTGCCGGATTTGTGATGGCGGACCTGTAGCAGTAGTAGTATGTTAACATAGTAGAGACAGATAATAGTACTGACTGAACATATCTGGAATGGATCATTACTCCTGAGCTCCCACAACCCTGCCTTACCACCAACATTACTCCTGAGCTCCCACAACCCTGCCTTACTACCAACATTACTCCTGAGCTCCCACAACCCTGCCTTACCACCAACATTACTCCTGAGCTCCCACAACCCTGCCTTACCACCAACATTACTCCTGAGCTTCCACAACCCTGCTTTACCACCAACATTACTCCTGAGCTCCCACAACCCTGCCTTACCACCAACATTACTCCTGGGCTTCCACAAACCCTGCCTTACCACCAACATTACTCCTGAGCTCCCACAACCCTGCCTTACCACCAACAATATTCCTGAGCTCCCACAACCCTGCCTTACCACCAACATTACTCCTGGGCTCCCACAACCCTGCATTACCACCAACATTACTCCTGGGCTCCCACAACCCTGCCTTACCACCAACATTACTCCTGGGCTCCCACAACCCTGCCTTACCACCAACATTACTCCTGGGCTCCTACAACCCTGCCTTACCAACAACATTATTCCTGGGCTCCCACAACCCTGCCTTACCAACAACATTATTTCTGAGCTCCTACAACCCAGCCTTACCATCATTATTCCTGGGCTTCCACAACCCCACCTTACCAACAATATTACTCCAGGGTTCTCACACCCCTGCCTTAGCAACATTATTCCTGGGCTCCCACAACCCTGCCTTACCAACATTATTCCTGGACTCCCAACACCCTCCATTACCAACATTACTCCTGGGCTCCCACAACCCTGCCTTACCAACATTATTCTGGGGCTCCCACAAACCTGCCTTACCAACATTATTCCTGGGCTCCCATAACCCTCAATTACCAACATTACTCCTGGGCTCCCACAACCCTGCCTTACCAACATTACTCCTGGGCTCCCACAACCCTGCCTTACCAACATTATTCCTGGGCTCCTATAACCCTCCATTACCAACATTACTCCTGGGCTCCCACAACCCTGCCTTACCAACATTACTATTGGGCTCCCACAACCCTGCCTTACCAACATTACTCCTGGGCTCCCACAATCCTGCCTTACCAACATTATTCCTGGGCTCCCATAACCCAAAATTACCAACATTACTCCTGGGCTCCCACAACCCTGCCTTACCAACATTACTCCTGGGCTCCCACAACCCTGCCTTACCAACATTACTCCTGGGCTCCCACAACCTTGCCTTACCAACATTATTCCTGAGCTCCCATAACCCTCCATTACCAACATTACTCCTGAGCTCCCACAACCCTGCCTTTACCAACAACATTCCTCCACCTGACACTCCTCACCACTCAACTACTAATATAACATAAATAATAAATCTATAGATCTAAATTCAACAATCTCAAAAGAGTGAACTAGAGGCATTATACATGCATGAAATGAAGATAGTGAAGAAGACAGTGAATCAGTAAGGAAGGCAGGGAAACAATGAGAGGGGCAGTGAATCAGTAAGGGAGGCAGGGAGACAGACAAGAAGTGAATCAGTGGAGGAAGTGAATTATTGAGAAAGGCAGTGATAGGCAAGGAAGGACGGAGAAAGGGAAGCAATCTGAGCCCTAAGCCTCCCACCTCGGCTCCCAGCAAGCCACCCCTCTCTCCCAGCCAACCCACCCACCTTTTCTTCCCACTCTGCTAGGGCTGAGGCTTCCGTCACTGGTGCAGTGGCTATCAACCCACCCTTCTGTCCAGCTGTGAGTCATTATATAAGACCAGCACCAGGAAATGTTTGTAACCTAACCTTTCCTTTCCCCTCCCCAGCCTCTGCCCTCCAGACAACCACTCATGAACTAAAACAATTTAACCCTTTCGGGGTTTTGGCCATACTAGTACGGCTTACGCGCCAGGGTTTTCGTCGTACTAGTATGCCTAAATTCTAGCACCCTCAAATCAAGCAGAAACAGGCTGGTAGGCCTAGATGTGAGAGAATGGGTCTGTGCAGTCAGTGTGCGCAGCATAAAAAACATCCTTCACCACACAGTGCATAATGAGGAAAAAAAAACTCTGACCATGTTTTTGGTTTAAAACAGCAACTTTGCAGTCTATTTTCGTATGGTATTTATGCTTGTATTCTCGTTTTCTTAGTCTCATTTGATAGAATGGATGATATATTACAGAAATAGAGATAATTTTGACTGGTTTCACGATGACAAGTACCTTGAAACTGAGCGCAAAGTAGCGAAAATGTCCGATTTTTTGCTGCCGATGTTCAAGAGTAAACAAATCACGCCATGCGTCCAATACACATCAACTGGGTAGTCTAATATTCTTGCACAAGTGCGCTGATATTATTTATATCATTTTTACAATGATGCAGTTGTATACATAACAGTAAATCTTCTATTTTTTGTGAGAATAAAAGTTCAAAATGGAAAGCAAAAGTAATGTAAAAGGGGCCTGGAGACGTGACTAATGGACATATAAAATGTTATTTGAGTGCCAGGAATGTCTGTCTTATTTTTTCTGGACCCTATTTTGAAATTGGCATCTTTTGAAATTTGTGTGAAATTGGCCAAATTGCCAATTTATGACCACCTTATTGGGTAGTTGAAATTGGTAAATTGGCAGTTTCTTGCACTCAATTGATAGAACAAATGGAATTCTAGCGAAATAACTATAATTTTAGTAGACTGAAACATTAGAATTTGCCGAAAGTAGGGCTCAAAGTGGGCGAAATAGCCGATGCGTAAATGTCATCGATACCACTAACTTCGCAAAAGCATAATTCCGTTAGTTTTCGATCAAATTTCATAATTTTGGTGTTGTTATGATTGGAAAAAGATTCTCTATCATTTCATAAGAAAAAATAATTTTTTTTTCCGAAAAATTTGCGACCCTGAGAACGAGTTTGGGAGAGGGTTAAAAAAATCTATAACTTTTGGGGGTGTCAAGTAACCAACCTCATGGAATATAAGCCTTTTAAAATTGCACTTCAGTGTAAACTCTATAGCAACATTTGTTATAGTAGGATACCCCAGTGATATATCAAGAGCAAGCAAGTTGGGTGTTCAGGAACACATAAAAAGTGTTTATGCTGTATTTTAAAAGGTATTCAATTCTTCACAATAAAATTGCTCTACAACTACAATAAAATATATTTAGTTTTTTCATTAAAGCAGTTTTGTATAATGTATATAAAATGAACCTACTGAACATCTCACACCTGAGGGTCCACGGAGCTAAAGCCTTGTTTGCTCTTACATTAATTTGCTACTGAGATAATGATAATAATGATAATTTTTGGCATGAGATGCAAGGAGACTTAAGAAGAGAGAAAAATTCAGACGTGTTGGCATCAACCTTCCTATTTATATCTTCCTTTCAGCTTTAACACTGTGAATGATTGCTGTGCTCATTTCTACTTTATACATGGTGCTACAAATAGTATGGACCAACTCTATATTTCAACTTTCATTAAAGATAACTCAAAACACCATATATGCAAGCAGAAATTAATCCAAACTAAAAAAAGAAAAAGAAATATATATTTTTATTATTTTAAAACATAAATGGCATTGTTTGCAAAAGTTTAGATGTAGAGTTTAATCTGACTACTTGCAACACCTTACTCATATTTTCTGTTAAACATACAATGTACTTGTATTATATGCTTCCCAGAGATTTTGTAAAGTAATATTATTATTTTTTTTAACAAGTTGGCCATCTCCCACCGAGGCAGGGTGACCCAAAAAGAAAGAAAATCCCCAAAAAGAAAATACTTTCATCATCATTCAACACTTTCACCTCACTCATACATAATCACTGTCTTTGCAGAGGAGCTCAGATACGACAGTTTAGAAGTCCCTCGAAACTGCCAATATCCCAAACCCCTCCTTTAAAGTGCAGGCATTGTACTTCCCATTTCCAGGACTCAAGTCCAACTAAATCAATTAACTGGTTTCCCTGAATCCCCTGCCTAAATATTGCCCTGCTCACACTCCAACAGCTCGTCAGGTCCCAAAAACTATTTATCTCCATTCACTCCTATCTAACACGTTCACACATGCTTGCTTGAAGTCCAAGCCCCTCGCCCGCAAAAAACCTCCTTTACCCCCTCCCTCCAACCTTTTCAAGGACGACCCCTACCCTGCCTTCCTTCTCTCCATTCTCTCTAAATGACCAAACCACCTCAACAACCCCTCTTCAGCCCTCTGACAAATACTTTTAGTAACTACACACCTCCTCCTAATTTCCACACTCTGAATTTTCTGCATAATATTTACACCACACATTGCCCTTAGACAGGACATCTCCACTGCCTCCAGCCGCCTCCTCGCTGCAGCATTTGCAACCCATGCTTCACACCCATATAAGAGTGTTGGTATCACTATACTTTCATACATTACCTTCTTTGCCTCCATGGATAACGTTTTTTGTCTCCACAGATACCTCAATGCACCACTCACCTTTTTTCCTTCATCAATTCTATGGTTAACCTCATCCTTCATAAACCCATCCACTGACAAGTCAACTCCCAAATATCTGAAAACATTCACTTCTTCCATAATCCCTCTCTCCAATGTGATATCCAATTTTTCTTTATTTAACTCGTTTGATACCCTCATCACCTTACTCTTATCTATGTTCACTTTCAACTTTCTACCTTTACACACCCTCCCAAACTCGTCCACTAACCTTTGCAACTTTTCTTTAGAATCTCCCATAAGCACAGTATCATCAGCAAAAAGTAACTGTGTCAACTCCCATTTTGCATTTGATTCCCCATAATTTAATCCCACCCCCCCAACACCCTAGCATTTACTTCTTTTACAACCCCATCTAGAAATATACAGTGGTACATCTACTTACGAGTTTAATTCTTTCCAGACAGCTATTCAAGTGCCGATACCGAAGGAATTTTTTCCCCATAAGAAATAATGAAAATTAGGTTAATCCATTTCAGACCCCCAAAGATACACTTACAAAAATACACTTACATAATTGTTCGAGTTTTGAGCTGCTCGTAAGTAGAGGTACCACTGTATTAAACAACCATGGTGACATTACACATCCCTGTCTAAAACCTACTTTTACCGGGAAGTAATCTCCCTCTCTCTCCTACACACCCTAACCTGAGCCTCACTATCCTCATAAAAACTCTTTACAGCATTCAGTAACTTACTACCTATTCCATACACTTGCAACATTTGCCACGTTGCTCCCCTATCCACTCTATCATATGCCTTTTCTAAATCCATAAATGCAATGAAAACTTCCCTACCTTTATCTATATTATCTAATATTATTATTACAAACTATTAAACTGTTTACTCACATGATGCACCTGCTGAAAACTACACTCTGTGGGAGTTTGTCTTTCCAATATACTCCATAACTACTGTCTATGGGTAATACAATTCCATAAAACCTCTTTCTGTAGGTAGTGTATCTCCATAACTATTTTTTGGCTTACTATGTTCATTCATAACTGCTTTTTATCAGAACTGTCTCACCATTACTACTTTCTGTGGTTTAATAGTTTCTGCAAGAAATGTCTCTAAAAAAATTTAATTTGTACTGACTCTCTATATGGTACAAATACTTTCTGTGGCCACTTGGGGTCTGTAATGTCTCTCCCTAATTACTTTCTATGGGTAATGTTACTCCATAAATAGTGTGTGTTGGTACTGCTTCTCCCTAGGTGTTTACTGTGGGAAAATTCCCCAATACCATTTTATTTAAATACAGTGGAACCTCGGTTTTTGTTTGCCTCTGTTTTTGTCGATTTTGGTTATCGACGACTTTTTTCGTCAAAATATTGTCTCTGCTTTCGTTCATCACCTCGGATTTCGTCGGATGTACCGAACGTGATTCTACGATATGTATGATACTAAAGCAGCAGGAGTCGATAAAGGCTATAGCACCAGCCAGCGATAAAGTGTAGCATTAACAATGTAGCAAGTACGTAAGTGAAGCGATAGAAAAAGGATGACACGAAACTAACTCTTCCAATGTTGTTGGAGGTATATATAGGGCCACTGACAACATACACTGCCAATATATTTCTTATTTAGAAATTAAAGTGTAAATATTTCTTATTTATAAATTACGTACAGGAGGCCCTCCACATTCGTGAGTTCCACTTTCGTGAGCTTCGAACATTTGCGAATGCCCAGCTGCCTATTATCGGCAGTGACACTGGCAGTAAAGAGTTAGAATCCACACACTAGACTCATCATGCCATGCAGTTACACTCCATATAACCACCTCCATTCAACTGTCATCAGTAACTGCATGGCTAACTATCATCACCATCATCATTGTCATTGTCATCATCATCACAAGTCATCAGAGTTCATCTGCCTAACCATATGAGTGGTGAATGTTTTGTTTGTTCATTATTTGTTATTAAACCATAACATGTATATACATGAGAGGTTTTTACAAAACAGAAGTGTTAATAGAAGAGCAGAGTATATGGAGAGTAAAAGAAAGGTGAAGAGAGTGGTGAGAGAGTGCAAAAGAAGAGCGGATGAAAGAATGGGAGAGGCTCTGTCAAGAAATTTTGCTGAAAACAAGAAAAAATTTTGGAGTGAGATAAACAAGGTAAGAAAGCCTAGGGAACGAATGGATTTGTCAGTTAAAAACAGAGTAGGGGAGTTAGTAGATGGGGAGCTGGAGGTATTGGGTAGATGGCGGGAATATTTTGAGGAACAACAGGTACAACATCGTTTAGGAGCGAAGAAGAGCAGGATGTGAGTGTGGGGGAGGTGCGTGAGGCATTACGTAGAATGAAAGGGGTAAAGCGGCTGGAATTGACGGAATCATGACAGAAATGTTAAAAGCAGGGGGGGATATAGTGCTGGAGTGGTTGGTATTTTTGTTTAATAAATGTATGAAAGAGGGGAAGGTACCTAGGGATTGGCAGAGAGCATGTATAGTTCCTTTATATAAAGGGAAGGGGGATAAAAGAGAGTGTAAAAATTATAGGGGAATAAGTTTAATGAGTATACCAGGTAAAGTGTATGGCAGGGTTATTATTGAAAGAATTAGAGGTAAGACAGAGAGTAGGATTGCAGATGAGCAAGGAGGCTTTAGAGTGGGTAGGGGATGTGTAAATCAAGTGTTTACAGTGAAGCATATATGTGAACAGTATTTAGATAAAGGTAGAGAAGTTTTTATTGCATTTATGGATTTAGAAAAGGCATATGATAGAGTGGATAGGGGAGCAATGTGGCAAATGTTGCAAGTGTATGGAATAGTTAGTAAGTTACTGAAGGCTGTAAAGAGTTTTTATGAGGATAGTGAGGCTCAGGTTAGGGTGTGTAGGAGAGGGAGATTACTTCCCGGTAAAAGTAGGTCTTAGACAGGGATGTGTAATGTCACCATGGTTGTTTAATATATTTATAGATGGGGTTGTAAAGAAGTAAATGCTAGGGTGTTGGGGAGAGGGTGGGATTAAATTTTGGAGAATTAAATGCAAAATGGGAGTTGACACAGTTACTTTTTGCTGATGATACTGTGCTTATGGGAGATTCTAAAGAAAAGTTGCAAAGGTTAGTGGACGAGTTTGGGAGAGTGTGTAAAGGTAGAAAGTTAAAAGTGAACATAGATAAGAGTAAGGTGATGAGGGTATCAAACGATTTAAATAAAGAAAAATTGGATATCACATTGGAGAGAGGGATTATGGAAGAAGTAAATGTTTTCAGATATTTGGGAGTTGACGTGTCAGCGGATGGGTTTATGAAGGATGAGGTTAACCATAGAATTGATGAAGGAAAAAGGTGAGTGGTGCGTTGAGGTATCTGTGGAGACAAAAACGTTATCCATGGAGGCAAAGAAGGGAATGTACGAAAGTATAGTCGTACCAACACTCTTATATGGGTGTGAAGCATGGGTTGCAAATGCTGCAGCGAGGAGGAGGCTGGAGGCAGTGGAGATGTCCTGTCTAAGGGCAATGTGTGGTGTAAATATTATGCAGAAAATTCGGAATGTGGAAATTAGGAGAAGGTGTGGAGTTAATAAAAGTATTTGTCAGAGGGCTGAAGAGAGGTTGTTGAGGTGGTTTGGTCATTTAGAGAGAATGGATCAAAGTAGAATGACTTGGAGAGCGTATAAATCTGTAGGGGAAGGAAGGCGGGGTAGGGGTCGTCCTAGAAAAGGTTGGAGGGAAGGGGTAAAGGAGGTATTGTGGGCGAGGGGCTTGGACTTCCAGCAAGCATGTGTGAGCGTGTTAGATAGGAGTGAATGGAGACGAATGGTTTTTGGGACATGACGATCTGTTGGAGTGTGAGCAGGGTAACATTGTGTGAAGGGATTCAGGGAAACCAGTTAATTGATTTAGTTGGACTTGAGTCCTGGAAATGGGAAGTACAATGCCTGCACTTTAAAGGAGGGGTCTGGGATAGTGACAGCTGGGAGGGACAATTCTCAGGTGTCGTATCTGAGCTCCTCTGCAAAGACAGTGATTATGTATGTGTGTGGTGATAGTGTTGAATGATGATGAAAGTATTTTCTTTTTGGGGATTTTCTTTCTTTTTGGGTCACCCTGCCTCGGTGGGAGACAGCCGACTTGTTGAGAAAAAAAAAAAAAAAAAAAAAAAATGTATATACAATATTTTAAGATGTTTTCATGTGTTTTATGATTGTTCATAGTTCAATAGGTTAAGGAAGCAGTATTGTTAGGCTAAGTAAATGCTATTATTATATTTCCCTACAATATATTTGCACACCAAACATTCGCAAATTTTCAACATTCGTGAAGTTCTTGATCCCCTAACCCTCGCGAATGTGGAGGGCCTCCTGTACATTGTTTCAGTGTGACTAGTGGTGTTTCAGTGTGACTACTGGTGGCGGCCACTGCCGCCGCCACCAACACCACCACTATACGGCTTATGCTGTCAGTGCCCTGATAAACCCAACAACAACAACCCCACCACCCCTAGTCACATACGTAATGACATATTTTATTCATTCTAGAAAATATATCATGTTTCTATGTTATTAATATTGTTTATTATGTCATATTAGATGAATTGTGATAGATAAATAAGCCGTAGAGTTGATATTAGCATCATATTGAAGCATTTTGTCCTGTCTCCAAGCAATAAACTCTCCTCCCTCTCCCCTCCTCGCTGTTTTCCATACGCCAACAAGAGTCTTCAATAAAAGTAAAAGTGAATTAAATGTTCATTTATCTATTTCATTAGTGCTTTATATTTATTTCTCATTGTATTCTGTATGTAAAACTATAGTTATTCTCTATAAAATGTATTTTTTGTTAATACTTTTGGGTGTCTGGAACAGATTAATTGGATTTACATTATTTCTTATGGGAAATATTGCTTCGGTTTTCGTTGAATTCAGTTTTCGTCACTCTCTGGAACGGATTAATGACGAAAACCGAGGTTTCACTGTACTTGCTATTAAAATTATTTTAACAAAATTTCTCATTCAAAAGCCTTTATAATGATGCAAAGTCATTACAATGCTGGTAGCAGGCTCCTAGAGCTCAAGACACATGAGCATCATGTATCAGAATTTGAATTTGAATAACAGAGCCATTATTTTGTTAATGTTTGATTGCCTATTTGCATGCATCTACTGAAAGTCATGTGAGCAGAATTATGCTCATAAAGTCCCATCTTTTGTGTTCAACTTGTCATATAAGTATTTATAAAGTTTCCACTGGTTGTATTGATGTACATACGTACTATGCTGCCTCTTTGATAATATTTCAGCAGTCTACTTCTCAATTTTTTAAGAGATATTTTACAGTATCCTCCCAACTCTGTTTTATTCTATTTGCAATTGCATTGTTTTGTTTCTCCTGTCTACATTTGTAAGAATTCTTCATCAATCAGCTAATAAAACCTGCATTAATTCCTCTAGGATAGAGGAGTCACAGATATACTCATTGCATTATACACCAGCCTTGTAAAGTGTTCTCAGGATAAATGAAGGAAAAGAAGATAAAACAGATGACTCTACAGTGCAGAAAATGTCAAATATGGCTTCAAATAACAAACCTCAGTAGTAACCAACAGCTAAACAACAATGAGATCTTGCTGAGAAGTCCTTGTTAGATAGTACAACATGTTAACTCATGTATCAGGACCCATGGTACACAAACTGAATGATATGTATAAACAAGTCTTTTGCATCATGAATACTGGGTAGGCTGGTTTTACAAGAGAATTAATTACTTGTCCAGTACACTGCAGAGACAAGGTAAGTTTCCTTCAGTAGAATAATTATGTCAGTGACAATAAGCATTATGGGATATAGGAGCTTTCAAGAGGTGGTCACTCTCACCTTTTAACCACATAAATGTTCAATTAAGAAATTTCTACTTGCATCCTTGAAATCCTTAAACATCCTTACACAACTAACCAAGGTTGTGGAAGAGTATAGCCATTTACAAGCTGCTAGAATTAAGATTCACTTATCACAGAATTTTATTATCAAAACTGGAGACACCACATTGTGTAGCTGCACTGATCACCTGGAGTATTCAACATGACATTTTCATAAGGATAGAAGTGTAGCATTTTACTCAACATACACACTGCATAGGATGGTTTTCCTACTCTACTCCGTCACTTACTGATGGCTAAAACTTCAGGTAATGAATTTACCCTGACATAAATCTTATGATTACTTATTATTAATTTTTCATTTAGAAATAATGCTTGTTGAAAGCCCCCTGGGTAATGCATGAAGTGGAGAAAGATTTGATGAAATATATGACAATACCAAAGGTTTAGAAAATGGTCATATGAAAAAAAAGCTGCAGATGGAAAAAAAAAAAGAGGAAAAAATTAAATCTAAAATTAAACCATAAAGAGCAACTGAATGTAGAGAATCTGTGAAAGAAAGAAGATTAGATTCTTCATTTCCACTCATTATATTTACAAAATATACAATTAATCAGAAAGCAACAGATTTAATAGATTTTAAAAAAAGGAAACAACTCAGACAAGGTATGTATATTAAAAAGAACTGCCCTCCTGACTTCAATGTCGTTGTTTTACTTACATGCTCACGCCAATGTCTATACATACTCTATTTAAGTTATACATACTGTATTTAGATTAACACCAATTACATTAAGACTAGTAAATGAACTAACACATAAAGGCAAGACTATGTTTTGATGCATGAACAGACAATGGGAACTATCATGAAGACTGAGGAAGAATGACAATAAAATCCTGATACTGTACTGTATTCACATTTTAGTGTCAGTCACATTACCAACAAACTTGAGCCAGTAAAATACTGACATTCACTTAAGAGGGACTGCAAAAACTATGGGTTACAATGAGCAGATTATCTACAATGAACGACTAGCAGAAACAAAGGGAACACCAAAGTGAACAACTGAAGGAGGAAGGGCATCTAAATGCTAGATGAAAAACAGTGTGATAAGTTATTTAGAATGGGCAGCAATACTGTACTATTGCTAGAGTTTAGTGGTATTATTAATCACTAAAGCTAGTTTGTTATTCAGTGCTTTTAACATAAAATGAATTAAACTTCATTAATGATTTGCTGTTGTTGTTGTTGTTGCCAATTTCTCAATGCATCTTTTTAGAGAAACATCTAATTTTTATTTGGCTTAAAACCGCTGGTAAAGAAGCATATGACACTAAATTTTGTATATACATATTTAATAAGCATTACATACAATAATGTATATTTAGTTGACTCAGTGTGTTCCTGTTTGTTTGCTCAAAATTTAGTCTGGCGTCTACGCAATACTGCATTTATTAGTCTTATCCCATATTACTGCTGGTTACATTTACTTACTTCATTTAACCATTAAAACCTAATCTAACCTAAATTACACATTGTATGGAGAAAAACTGGCTTTATTATATAAAGTAAAAATTAGTTTCATTCAGATGACAAACTGCAAATTTCAGCTATCTTAATAATTTGCTACTATTAATACCAATTTGCTGCTACAGTACTGACAAAAGTTTACTGCAATATTACAGGTAATATAATAATATGATAAAAAAAAATAAACTATATTATTGGCAGTGCAAATCTTATCCATAATTAATTCCAAGATATAAGCTATTAGTCACAGCAACTTTTGATAAAGTTTTTAAATCTCCCAACTATTTAGGCAGAAAAATGGGTTTTAGTATTTTCATTGAGGCATTCAAACTACTGAATCTTCACCACCATGGTAAAGTGGCCTAGCATCATAGGCTATCATAGTCAGAGGTTGGATTACAGTGGAATAGCAAACTCGGTGGAGGGACCTGGCTATCATATATTTGTTGAGGCATAAAAGGTGTTAATGCTACATGTCATATTGCATGCAACATTACATGTCACTCAACAGTCTCTTGTTCAATACATTATGAAACTGTATTATAATATTTAAGCAATATAAATATTTACTTATTGATATACTGTACAGTAATCAGATTTTGGCCATATTAGTTAGGATATCCTACCATAAAATATGAATGTTATTGAAAATTTAATTGTAATCTATAGTAAGCATGATAAGTGTATTTTCTGAGTACATAGAGGTGCTTATTTCTTCACTACTTTATATGTCTTATTCTCTAACATTTTTATTTTCTATAATCACTTTTCATACCAAATTGCAAAAGTTGTGTCTGGCTTGGCATTATGCCATGATGTAATTTCTTTGTTTATATCTATCATTATATTTTTAATATTGTTTCTATAAAAAAAAATGGCAATCGTGTAAAAATAAGAAATATCAGATTCTTTAGGTAGATAAAATTTGACTTTCACCACTTTTGTTTCTCAACCTTAACTACATACATGAGCATTTCCTTGATTCATTGAAGGAGGTAGCAGTTCCCTATGGTCCTACAGTGCTCC
The DNA here is from genome assembly GCA_009830355.1 of Cherax destructor. Lineage (NCBI taxonomy): Eukaryota > Metazoa > Arthropoda > Malacostraca > Decapoda > Parastacidae > Cherax > Cherax destructor. Next base: position 19,368 of record WNWK01024469.1, read on the forward strand.
CTACAAAGTCATAGGAGACATGTTACAAGAGGTCACAGCAAATCCCTGAACCCTGAACCCCTTAATGTTGCCTCTATGATCAATTTTGTTTCAGATTTGGACTCATTTTGTGTTCCAGAGACTGTATATCTTTAAACAATGCTCTAACCTTAATATTGACATGTAAGAATGAACATTTAGAAAGAGAAACTTGGGTGTGGGAAATTCAATGAGCACATTTTTTAATAAAATTCTACTGCTGGACTTCAATCTGGGGATTGTGTGCCAAGTAAAAAGAAATGAACATCATAATCTTTAAATACAGTGGTACCTCAAGTTACGAGCATAATTCGTTCCAGAATGCTGTTCAAGTGCCGATACCAAACAAATTTGTTCTCATAAGGAATAATGTAAATTAGATTAATCCGTTTCAGACCCCCAAAAATACACTTATAAAAGCACTTACAAAAATACACTTACATAATTGTTCGAATTGGGAGCTGCTCGTATGTCAAGGTACCACTGTATATAAATGTATTCATGAGATACAAGAGTGAAAACAATGAATAATTAAAATCAGTGAATACATAGTACCACGAATTTGTAGGGACCATTGCACATTAGAGGCCACTGTATACTATCAATATTTGTTACCCACGGGTGAGAATATTGTACCAAAAAAAAATAATGTAAAACATTATTTATAGACCCTCACAACCAATGGCTGAGGCCAGAGGATTTAAAAGGTGGAACAAGGTCCAGAAAATATCAATGACACTTTTCCAAGCCAGACAACCACCACTGTTAGAGGAGCCAATAGGTGGAGGCAAGGGCTCGTGCAGTTATACTTGCCTACACAATCGATATGTCTGTGGCAATGACTGCATCGTCCTCAGCAAGAGACATGAAGTGTATAGTTTTTATGTTACCAGCCTGCAATGTTAGTGGGGAGGGATAGAGGTTGTTAGTGGCAGTTCTCCTGTGCAGGGTTAAGCAACATCATTAACAGGCCTGGCTAACATTCCACAGTTAGTGCATAATGCTAGACATGACCTGCTTTCTGTTGGAAAGTTTTACTTATTATGGGAGAAAAAGGAATAACATGAAGGAGGTAGGAGAGTGGGAAGAGAGAGAGAACAAGAGAGAGAGAGAGAGAGAGCACAATACTGGGTGGATTAAGAGAGCAGAAGTAATGACTGGGGCAGTGATGGGCAGGCTACCAGGTAGTTACACACATAATGTCTTTAATTTCAACACAAGTTAAAGACAAACAAGAATTTATTATTTATCAATAGTTAAATATTACATAAAAAAAGAAACATAAAGCAGAGAAAACTAAATTGCCTTCAACATTTTTGAAGGAAATTCATTATACACTAGGATGAACTGAGTTTATTATTATAAAGAACAAGATCTGGTTAAAATAAACAAAGCAAAAATAAAATGATAGATAATGAATTGTTATGCACAGTTTTTGTATAGTTATACAGTAAATCCCAACTTATGATGTTCTGACTTGTGATTATCTGTGCCTATGATGTTCTGACTTGCGATTATCTGAACTTATAATGTGACTTATGGTGTTCTGACTTAGTATGTTCTGACTTGTGATGATTGACTTATGATAAGATGCACTTAAAATGTTCTGACAGCTATTTTCCCATACTAAATACCTAGGCATCTGATACCCTCACTATAATGGTGAGTGGTGATCATGTGTAGAGAATATTGAGTTATATACAATACAAGAGATAGGGAATAAGAAAGTGAGAATGAGGAAAGAAGAGACAGTTCAGCTGCTTCTGCTTTCTGCCCTACACATCTACTGTACTGTACTATATCTTGTACTGTAGTTCTGTTATCACTAACAAGTGTATGATACCTTTATTATCAACAACACTGCCCACAAACAGCAACATTCATTACATCAACAGAGCATAAATCACAAAATTAATTATAAGTTCAAGTACACAAAGGAAGTGAGGTCCTTGAGAGCACCTGAGGGCAAGAAAACACTGTAGCAAGTACACTGCACCAAGAGAACAATGCAGGGTATACACTGGACCAAGGGAACATTGCAAGGTATACACTGCACCAAGATAACACTGCAGGGTATACACTGTACCAAGAGATAACTGCAGTGTGTACACTGAACCAAGAGAACACTGTAGCATGTACACTGGACCAAGGGAACACTGCAGGGTATGCACTGGACCAAGAGAACACTGCAGGGTATACACTGCACCAAAAGAACACAGCAGGGTATACACTGGACCAAGAGATAACTGTAGTGTGTACACTGGACCAAAAGAACACTGAAGAGTGTACACACACATACACACACTCCTCTTTCTCATGTATTCTCTACTGACTTAGTAAAGTTCACTGTGTGAGCAAAACACTGTCAGTATACTTCTGGCAAGATAGTGAAGGAATGAATAATGGTGAATGCATTTTTTTGGTCACCCTACCTTGGTGGAAGACAGTCAGTGCTTTAAAAAACAAAATGTGCCAACAGTATCTAAGTGCCATTTACCCCACTTAGAATTTACATACCATCATTGTTTGTTCAATGGTAAATACTACACTTGTAAAAGTGAACAGGAACAGTACTTAACAATAAATATTGGCTAAATATTTAAAATATTAGTGAAATTGGATACACATTATGGCTTCGAAGCACACCTGCAAATATAACATGGGTGTCTATAGAAAAATGGCCTCTGGCTTCCAAACACTTGCTTTACAAACAATTTTAGGGAAGAGATCCAGTATATAGTAATGGTAAATTTTCATCATAGCTATAGATTTGAATACCTTTTAAAATGTGATGAGCTACCCACAGTATTAAAAGCTTTCTGAAATAACAGAAAAATCCACTGGGTAAATTGTACTTTTATTAACTCATATATTTTTAATGTTTATTGCAATATATCTATAAATTATTTGTACAGAACTATAATACATATGCAGTAGAATAATTTAGTGTTTTTTCTGCGATTCTTAAACATTACTGTAATTTAACTGACACTCGACCTTTCCCCCTCCCATATTAGTGCGTTATATTGAGCATTAGTGTCAACATATAAAGGAGCTCCTTGACTTATGAGCATCCGAGTTATGAAATAAGGTAGTAATAATCTAGATCCATAAGTAATACCACTAGAATATAGCTAGTCTGTATTACCAAGACTAACCCTTGGTGTCAAGCAAAATAAATTCCAAGTGCTGAAAAACTTTCATAAGTTTGAATTTCAGGTACTGAACTTGTTTATAAGTTGGAACTTCAAGTGCTAAACTTGTTCATAAGTTGGAACTAGAGGTACTGAACTTATTCATGAGTTGGAAGAGCAACTGTACTTTATAAATTTACTTCAAAATTAATTGAATTTCCTTCATCATTTAAGTAAAAAACAAAATATGGATGATGACAACAAAGATATTTGAAGGTATCTTTAGGGTATTTTGGGGTTGCTGAATTCGAAAATGTCAGTAGGTTTTTCAAATTGGCTCTAGTTTGTGAGATATTGCATACCTACCCTCAGTTAACAGGGAACTTAGCCATAACACATGTACAGTGGTACCTCAAGTTACGATGGTCCCCAAAATCGCCCTTTTATGTAAGTTTATTTTTTTAAATGCTTTTGTAAGTATATTTTTGGGGGTGTAAAAGGACTAGTCTATTTTACATTATTCCTTATGGGGATAAATTAGTTTGGTAATGGCACTTGAACAGCATTCTCGAACGAAAAAATATCGTAACTCGAGGTACCACTGTATATGTATATGTAGTGACAATTTGTAAATACAGTAGGGCCCCGCTTTATGGCATTTTGCTTTATGGCATTTCGCTAATACTGCAATTTCAAATTATGACCAAAACTCGCTATACAACCCCCCGGCTTTCTAATATGGCATGCCCCACCTGGTTTGTTTACATTCTCCGTGAGCACATCTCTATTATGTCTGGAAACTTCCCAAAATTTCAAGTGTTTTAAACTTATTGCATATTTTATATGTATTCTGATAATTATACTTATGTGTACCTAAATATACTTACACACTGTGCTGGCATGCAGGTACACATTAAAATCACTGAGAGTGTCCCTCTAGTCTTAACGCCATAGAAATACTAATACAGTGGTACCTCTACTTACGAGCAGCTCCCAACTCGAACAATTATGTAAGTGTATTTTTGTAGGTGCTTTTGTAAGTGCATTTTTGGGGGTCTGAAATGGATTAATCTAATTTTCATTATTTCTTATGAGAAAAAATTCTTTCGGTATCGGCACTTGAATAGCCGTCTGGAACGAATTAAGCTCGTAAGTAGAGGTACCACTGTACATACAGTGGAACCCCAGATTTCGTACTGCTCACAACTCGAACAATTATGTAAGTGTATTTTTGCAAGTGCTTTTGTAAGTACAGTGGACCCCGGTTAACGGCCATAATTCGTTCCAGAATGCTGTTCAAGTGCCGTTACCGAACGAATTTATTAACATAAGGAATAATGTAAATTAGATTAGTCCTAATGGACCCCCAAACATACACTTACAAAAGCACTTACAAAAATACACTTATATAATTGTTAGCGTTTGGAGCAGGCCGTTAACCGGGAGTCCACTGTATATTTTTAGGGGTCTAAACGGACTAATCTAATTTACATAATTCCTTATGGGAACAAATTCGTTTGGTAACAGCACTCGAACAGCATTCTTGAACGAATTATGGCCGGTAACCGGGGGTCTACTGTAGTACCTAATACAGTGGTACCTCGAGTTACGAGCTTAATTCGTTTCAGAAGGCTGTTTCAGTGCCAATACCAAACGAATTTGTTCCCATAAGGAATAATGTAAATTAGATTAATCTGTTTCAGACCACCAAAATTACACTTACAAGAGCACTTACTGAAATACACTTACATAATTGTTCGAGTTGGGAGCTGCTCGTAAGTCGAGGTACCACTGTATATAATCACTCTTGGACACATTAAATGTCATTTTTTTAATATTTATTAACACATCAGCCAATTCCCACCAAGGCAGGATGGCCCGAAAAAGAAAAACTTTCATCATCATTCACTCCATCACTGTCTTGCCAGAAAGGTGCTTTACACTACAGTTATAAAACTGCAACATTAACACCCCTCCTTCAGAGTACAGACACTGTACTTCCCATCTCCAGGACTCAAGTCCGGCCTGCCGGTTTCCCTGAATCCCTTCATAAATGTTACTTTGCTCACACTCCAACAGCACGTCAAGTATTAAAAACCATTTGTCTCCATTCACTCCTATCAAATACGCACACGCATGCTTGCTGGAAATCCAAGCCCCTCGCACACAAAACCTCTTTTACCCCCTCCCTCCAACCTTTCCTAGGCCTACCCCTACCCCGCCTTCCCTCCACTACAGATTTATACACTCTCGAAGTCATTCTGTTTCGTTCCATTCTCTCTACATGTCCGAACCACCTCAGCAACCCCTCCTCAGCCCTCTGGATAATAGTTTTGGTAATCCCGCACCTCCTCCTAATTTCCAAACTCCGAATTCTCTGCATTATATTCACACCACACATTGACCTCAGACATGACATCTCCACTGCCCCCAGCCTTCTCCTCATTGCGACATTCATCACCCATGCTTCACACCCATATAAGAGTGTTGGTATAACTATACTCTCATACATTCCCCTCTTAACTTCCATGGACAAAGTTCTTTGTCTCCACAGACTCCGAAGTGCACCACTCACCCTTTTCCCCTCATCAATTCTATGATTCACCTCATCCTTCATAGACCCATCTGCTGACATGTCCACTCCCAAATATCTGAATACATTCACCTCCTCCATACTCTCTCCCTCCAATCTGATATCCAATCTTTCGTCACCTAATCTTTTTGTTATCCTCATCACCTTACTCTTTCTTATATTCACTTTCGAACACTCCAAAACTCACCCTTTTATGTAAGTATATTTTTGTAAGTGCTTTTACATGTGTATTTTTGGGGGTCTGAAATGGACTAATTTAATTACATCATTCCTTATGGGAATAAATTCGTTTGGTAACAGCACTTGAACAGCATTCTGGAATGAAGGTGAGTTTTGGAGTGTTCGAATAGCGAGGGTCCATTGTACAGTAATTAGTGGTATCTGAATTACCTTACTATGTTAATTACATGATCTAAAAAATAATTTCAATGCGATTTGTAAGTCAGCCCCACCTGATCAATATATTTTTCACGTCTTTTATGTTTTTCAATGGGATACCAAATTTATCAAAAACTAGAGCCAACCAAGCAGAACCAATGACATATTTGGAATCCACACCACAAACTTAACCTATTATCAGTGTAATATCATTGGCCAGAAAATGAGTGTTGACCAGTGATTATAATAGGATGAATAGATATATACAAGGTTTGATGAAGAGAGGAATAGATAGATAGATGTATACAAGGTTAGATGAAGAGAGAGAGAGATAGATAGATGTATACAAGGTTGGATGAAGAGAGGGATGGATAGGAGTGATGCAAGGCTGAGTGGAGAATGATGGATAGAAGAGATGTAGGGTTGGGTGGGGAGAGGGATGGACAGGAGGAGGAGGGATGTAAGACTGGATGGACTGATGAATAAGAGGATTCATAATGAGAAAGAAGGATGGAGGGATGAATGAATGGATGAATGGAGATATAAAAAGAATGAAGTGATAGGTGGTTGGAGATATGAATGGAGGGATGAACAGATGAAGGGAGAAAGAGAAAAAGAGAAGAAAAAGAGAGGAAAATTAAACACAAAGAATAAAACAAAGAGAACACATAATGAGAAAAAATAAAACATTGAATAATTTTTGTTAACATACACAATATAAGCAACAGAGTACAAGATAAATTCACTCTAATTCATTAATGGTATTTTTCCTTTTCTTGTATCCAGAAGCATCAAGCTAAAATAATCACATATAATGCAAACACTTCTTCATGTACATCAAATATATGCACTGTACTTCTAATATACACATCAGTAAACATACTCTATATGAATTATGTTAAATTTAAAGTATATAAGGCAAGTATTAAACAAAGATTTTACAAATGAAATCTAGAGGGACAATTACATGGTATCTAGAAGCAATCGACTAACTTTTCTTGCTAAAATCAAGCCACCAACAAAAGCACGAGAACCAGACTCAAACCAAGGTAAAAAAAAGCGTGTCCACCAAGCCATGTCCACCAGATAGATGTGAAACTGCCCACATGTGATGGTGGCCCTGTGACAGTGACCACATGTGACAATGGCCACATGTGAGTGGCCACATGACAGTGGCTACATGTGACAGTGGCCACATGTAAAACAATTTTAAGATGTAATATTAGTTACATTTAGCAACAATGGGCACTACCACATGTGTGATAATGCTCAAATGTTTAACACTGGCTCAGAGTGTGACAAGATCAGTGTAATACTGTTCAAGTTAACACTGGCTCAGTGTAACACTGTTCAGGTTTACACTGGCTCAGTGTAACACTGTTCAATGCAACACTACTCAAAGTGACACTGGTTCAGTGTAACACTGCTCAAGGCAACACTGGCTCAGTGTGTGACAAGATCAGTGTAATACTGTTCAAGGTAACACTAATTCAGTGTATTACAAGATCAGTGTATCACTATTCAAAGTAATACTGCTTAAAGTAAAACTGGCTTAGTGTAACACTGCACAATGTAACACTAGCTTAGTGTGTGGCAAGATCAGTGTAACACTGTTCAAGGTAACACTGCTCAAGGCAACACTGGCTCGGTGTAACACTGTTCAAATGCTGGCAACATGTTTCATGGACACACCAACAGATACATATAATAACACTGACATGTTTAACACTCACCATGTGTGACACCAGCCACAAGTGTGACAGGTCGCATGTGAAAAAGAACATATGTATGACACTGAACACATGTGACAATGACTACATACGTGACACCAACTAAACGTGCAACACTACCAACAAGTGTGTGGCATCGATGTTTATGTAGCGTGTGATATAGAGTAATGTGATCATACGTGTGTGTGTGTGATCATCTACATAGTCTACAAGGATGATAATGGCTACAACTAACACTACATATGGTGCATGAGACATGTGTAACTTGTTACACATGTGATACATGATATTTAATGCAGATATTTTTTTAACAAGCCATGTGTAACATACTATGATACACTTTGAAACTAATCCATAAACTGGAAGTGAATACTAGACGATGTTTCAGTTGGTCCTGAACCATTATTAAGTCGCGACTTGATAATGCTTCAGGACCAACTCAAATGATCTCTAATTTTCACCTCCAATTTGTGGGTCAGTTGTGAATTGTTCCAGCCACAGTATTGTGCCTTTTATTCATGCCATGGTACAGGAACTAACTAAAAGTAGTAATAATAATAATAATAATAATAATAATAATTTATTATTATTATTATTATTATTATTATTATTATTATTATTATTATTATTATTATTATTATTATGATGATGTTTGTTGAATGCATTAAATTTGTAAAGGACAAAGTGCCTGAAGAATGGGATGTAATCAAGCTTGACATAATTCCTTGGATGAAGAGCCGTTCACCAGCATGAAGGGAGATCCCATGAAGGGGTAACTTGTTACCCCTTGATACACCAGTAACATGTTATTAATTACATGCCACATCTACCAGAAGTGACACAAACACACACACACAAACACAAACACACACACACACACACACACACACACATTAGAGCTGGAAAAGTGGACCTAGTAGTGACCAGCAAAGAGGCGGGGCCAGGAGCTATGAACCAACCTCTGCAACCACATATAGGTAAGTACATACATACACATGGCACTAACAATCCATGAGTTCTTATTTGTATAGTGTCAACTAGAAACTAGATGTTTATTGCACACTAGCCACAAAATAATACAATGCTGTCAAACCATACCATGGGCGGGGATAGAACCCGCAATCAGAGAATCATAAAACTCCAGACCGACGCGCTAGCCACTGGGCCAGCTGGCTACAATAAGATTCATCCAACTAGGTATGTGTATTTATACACGATTTCGTGAGTCATGGTGACGGCTTTGAGGGGATTTGAGCTAGAGTTAGTCACGGCCACCCTGGTGGAAGATTCGTCTGTAAAAACTTGCATTTGTGGTCACAATGGTGCCTATGCTAACCTTCCTATACCTGGAGTATACCTGGAGAGAGTTCCAGGGGTCAATGCCCCTGCGGCCCAGTCTGTGACCAGGCCTCATGTTGGATCAGAGCCTGATCAACAAGGCTGTTACTGCTGGCCGCACACAGTCCAACCTATGAACCACAGCCAACTTTAGGTGCCTGTCCAGTGCCTGCTTGAAGACAGCCAGGGGTTTGTTGGTAATCCCCCTGATGTATGCTGGGAGGCAGCTGAATAGTCTTGGGCCCCTGACACTTATTGTGTTGTCTCTCAACGTGCTAGTGGCACCCCTGCTTTTCATTGGGGGGATGTTACATCGCCTGTCGAGTCTTTTGCTTTCATAGGGAGTGACTCTCGTGTGCAAGTTTGGTACTAATCCCTCGAGAATTTTCCACGTGTATATAATAATGTATCTCTCCCGCCTGCGTTCTAGGGAGTACAGGTTTAGGAACTTCAAGCGTTCCCAGTAATTGAGGTGGTTTATCGCAGATATGCATGCCGCGAAGGTTCTCTGCACATTTTCTAGGTCAGCAATTTCACCTGTCATTGCCAAAGAAACCCTGCCTGTACCCCAATTCAAAACGATGCTAAAAAACCACCTTCTCACCCAAAGCTAATGCTCAATATCAAACATTCCCAACAAAGTAGAATAATCACTTAACGTAAAAACCTGACTAATCAATTGAATGTAAAACCTGTTATGAATAATACATACTAAGCTAACTATTTCCACAACACTTACATTATAATGACCACGTACACTAACTGCAATGCAATTAATTGTTTTAAATTGTTATCTCACTCAATTAGTTGCATTGCTACAATTTCATTGCAGATTGCAGACAAACAAATTTTATTTCATTGCAGATTGCAGATTACATAGGTATCGGTAGTTACAATGTAAATTGAGTGCAAGGAGAGCCACTGACATGCCATGGCATTAGGGGCAGCTTATTCTAGTCCTTAAAAACTATGTACTTAATATTCGAGAAATTTATTGAGTTTATTCTAGTTAAAAATTATTTTCAAAATTACAATATGATGAAATTTTACTGTTTAAATTATTATATAATGATATTAGATATTAGATTGTTACAGGTGTTAAGATTCTTGAATGATATGTTCAACTTATATTCAAACTTTATAA